>PJEM01010502.1:51960-62164 GCA_004023845.1 Helogale parvula | reverse complement strand
GGGCGGGGCCGGACGCGGAGCCCGGGCTGGGGGCGGGGTGTACCGTGGGGGGGCGGGGCCGGACGCGGAGCCCGGGCTGGGGGCGGGGTGTACCGTGGGGGGGCGGGGCCGGACGCGGAGCCCGGGCTGGGGGCGGGGTGTACCGTGGGGGGGCGGGGCAGGACGCGGAGCCCAGCAGCACAGGCAGGTGCCTGCACCTGTGGGCGCCGCAGGGGCTGTGAGCCTTCCCAGCCACACCTGCTGCCCTGAGCAGGCTTTCCAGCCCAGCCTCGCGTGGGGTCCCGGGGCTGATGAGCCCTGTGCCGATGGCAGAATCGCCGTCGCCCGTCCCGCTGCCCGAGCCATGGTCCTGGGGCTGGGACCTGCATGGTATCATCTTCTAGATTTGAGTTATTTCTCGACATCCGCTGCCGGCTCCAGCATTGAAGCCTCTGCGTGGCCGCCCGGGCCCGTGCAGCGGCAGGTGCTCCCGCTCCCGGGGGCTTCCCAGCCCCTTCCCTGCCCACATCCCGGGGCACGAACTGCCACTGGTGTTCTCGGGCTTCAGTGGCAAAGTACAAATTGGGGGGTGGGGGAAGGAAGCAACAGGGGTTCGCTCTCTCTGCGCCCGAAATCAGGGTGCCGGCCGGGTCCTTCTGAAGCCACGGGGAGACTGCCCTCCAGCCCCTGCCTGTGTCCCCATCAGGCTTCTATCCGCTGTGGGTCCCAGGTCTGTGCGCCCTCTTAGGACACCGTCAGCGGATGTGACCCCCAAAATGACTTCCTCTTAACTAATATTATAGGCAAACACCCTGTTTCTAAATAAGTCCGATTCTGCGGTTCAGACGGAGGTGAATTTGGGGGAACTTTATTCAACTCCTGCAGCAGCTCTTTGAACAAAAACGAGGTGACCATACCTCTTTGAGGAGGCAAAGAATATTCCACATGTTTTTCAAGCCCCTTCACGTCCCCTGCCAGCCCCTGGTTCAGGCGGGGCACCTGGCAGTCACCACCGCCTCCAGTGGGTGTGATCCCTCCCAGTCTCTGTCCTCAGGCGGGAACCTGGCACACAGGAGGGCTCCCTGGAGGCAGCTATAATTTCAACGTTCACAAAAAAGCAAAACAGGACGAAGGGCGCAGGTCAGATCTGTTATAATCCAGAGCCACCCGGCCCTGATCGCCTGGAGGAGCAGCGTCTTTCAAAGAGACGGTCAGCCAAGCGGGCGGTGTGAGCGCCCTCCTCTCGTTCCGGGGCGCCGGCCTCCCCTCCCCCAGGGGCAGATCTCGGAGATTGCTTCGTGCCACTTCGTAGTCCTTTACTTTGAAAGATAATGTCCAGCTTCCAGGAGAGTTGCCAAAGCCGTACGTGTCGCCTCCTGGCTGTGCCCCTCGTCTGCATTCTGCTCTGCTCCCAGCCTCGGTTCCTGCGGACGGTCTGTGCCCAAAGCTCTGCTCCGTCCCCCTGGGGCGTCAGGAGGGTCATAGCCCCATCGCCCCCCTGCACGTCACCGGCGGCCTACCCCCCACCCCCCGCGGGCTCCGGTTTCCCATTCAGCAGGAGCAGCAGAGAGGGACAGACCCCGAGCGCCCAGGGGCCCGCGGCCTGGCGCTGCGCCCCGCGCTCGCGCATCTGCTTTTACGTTTGACTGTGGTACCAGAAAACACAACGCCTGAGAGTTAGCGTCTTGAGCACATACATCTAAGCGCACAGCTCAGAGGCGCTGGCACACTCACAGCGCGTGGAGCCTCCACCGCCGCCCGCCGTCAGGACTTCCCCGCCTTTCCAGACGGACCCCGTCCCCATCAGACGCCAGCCCCCAGCCCCTGGCGCCCACTGTCTACTTTTGTCTGTAGATTTGAGCGGGTGCCTCCTACGTGTGGAGTCGTAGTGTTTGTCCTTTGTGACGGCTGGTTTCCCTCAGCGTCGTGTCCTCAAGGTCTGCGTGTGTCTGAACGTCCTTCCTTTTAAGGCAGAATAATATTCCATCATCTCGATGGACCCCGTCCCGCGAACCCATCATCCACCGGTGGTCTTGGCTGCTGTGAACACTGAACACGACCCTGCCTTCGGCTCTGTGTATCCACCCAGAGACGGGACTAGCGGCTCCTCTGTGTCAGACTCCGAGGACCCTCCACACTGTGCCCCACGGTGGCTGCCCCCGCTGCGTGCCCACCAGCCGCGTGAGAGGCCCCCTCCTCCACATCCTCGCTGGCACTGGGTCTTTTCGGGTTTTCGGTAGTGGCCGTTCTCACGGGTGTGAGATGGTGTCTCGTGGTTTTGACTCGTGTTTCCCTGATGAGGTCAAGCAGCTTTTCCGTCTCTCTCAGCCGTTTGAACACCTTCCTTGGAGAAATGTCTGTTCCAATTCTTCGTCTGGCAAAAGATTTTTTATTGTAAAGTTTGCTTATTTAGAGTGAGAGAGAGCATGCAGGGGAGGGGCATAGAGAGAGGGAGAGAGAATCCCAAGCAGGATCCACGCTGTCAGCACAGAACCCAACATGGGGCTCAAGCTCAGGAACCGTGAGATCACAACCCGAGCGGAAATCAAAATTTGGATGCTTAACTGAGACATCCAGGTGCCCTTCTGGCAAAAGATTTTTTAGATGTTTTCCTCCCCCTCCTCCTCCTCCAAAAAGCAGGCTGCTCATTGCTAAGGCAGAGGGGAGCACTGGAGGACCTTCGAGAACTTGCCTAGTGTCACCTCCCTCCCTGCCCCTCTGGCTGAACGACACAGTGACATTTCCAGAGTACAGTCAGGGAAGTACCCGAGATCTATCTTAAACCGTTTCTTTAACTTTTACATACGGATTGGAGGTTCTCGGTGGTTTGCTTCTGTGGAGCTGACGGAGGCGCGCACGCGTCTGCTCGGGGCCCTGCCGCGAGCCCTTCCCACCCTGCCCGCCTGTCGCAGGAGTGGGTGAGGCGCGGCTGAGCAGGGCGGCCTCTGCTGTCCGCACAGCGGGTGCCCTGTGAGAACCCGGGTTTTCAGGCTGCTGGCAGGTGGGCCAGCCCCACGCCAGGCACACAATAGGTGCTCAATAAATGCTCATGAGGACCCTGGGGTGTGGGGGGCGGGCGGGGGAGGAAGGGCTGGAGCGTCCGAGCTCTGGCCCACAGCGCTCTCTCTCCCCCCCCAGGAGACAGATACTGGGTATTTAAGGACAATAACGTAGAGGAAGGATACCCACGGCCCGTCTCAGACTTCGGCCTCCCGCCGGGCGGCGTCGACGCTGCCTTCTCCTGGGCCCACAATGACAAGACTTATTTCTTTAAGGACCAGCTGTACTGGCGCTTCGATGAGCACACACGGCTCATGGACCCCGGCCACCCCGCCCGGAGCCCCCCGTGGAGGGGCATTCCCAGCACGCTCGACGACGCCATGCGCTGGTCCGACGGTGAGCCCCGTGCAGCCTGTGGGGTCACAGTGGGCTCATGGGAGGACCCCCGGGAGCCACTGTCCACGCCTGGGCCACCTGCTGCCATAGGCCTCCTGCTGCATCTCACACACCCCAGGGCCTTTGCACCTGCCCTGCATCCTGCAGACACTGCCCAGACATCTGCATGGCCCCTCCCTCACGCGCTTCAGGCCCAAGCAGCGCGACCCCACCAGGCAAAGGGTAGAATGCATCTCCCTTCTCATAGGGCCGGCTCTCGGGAGCCAGATGCTTCTGCTGTTCTGTTTCCAAAGCTACATCCCCAACACCTAGCACAGCCTGGCACATAGTAGGCCCTCGCTAAATATCCCATAGGGAGAGAACCCAAGAGGTGATCTTGTCCATCTCCCTGCCTCCCAGCAGCTGCCCGAGCTTTCCCAGGCCTGTGAGGCCCCGGGTGCCTGTGGACGGCCACCAGGCCTGAGACAGACTAACGTAGTGTAAGCTGTTCTCCCCTCCCCTGAGGCCTCCAGCCCTGCTCCCTCGTCCACCGCCGTCTGCCTGAGTCTGCCCTGCAGCCTGCCGGGTGCTCACGCCCTCTTCTCCCTCAGGTGCTGCCTACTTCTTCCGTGGCAAGGAGTACTGGAAGGTGCTGGATGGCGAGCTGGAGGCGGCGCCCGGGTACCCGCGGTCCACAGCGCAGGACTGGCTGGTCTGCACAGACCCGCCGGCGGACCCGGAGGGCGTGGATGGGGAGGCCGGGGCCCACGCGCGGCCAGGACAGCGCGGCCAGAGCCGCTCAGAGGACCGCTTCGAGGTCTGCTCCTGCACCTCCCCCGCCTCCCCTCCCCCGAGGGCTGAGGGCCCGCTGCTGGCGGCCACACTCCTGCTGCCCCTGATGGCGCTGTGGACGGCGGCCCGGGCCCTGGCGCTCTGACAGCCACCGGCCTGTGGCGAGAGGGGCGGACGGGTCGCCGCTGGGGCCTCACGGGGCAAGGACTGGTGCCCCCACCCCTACTGCGCCTGAACGGATGTCTCCTCAGTGGCCCCAGCCTTGCAGATCTGGACACGCTGTGGGCCCTGTTCGTACCCTGCACGCTGGCAGGAGGCCAGCAGAGGGCGCTGCCCCCAGGCGGCTCGCGGCAGAAGGAGCAAACACCTGCCCTTCCTTTTCTGCCACGAGGTGGCCTGACGGCCATCTGTGAGTTGGGCAGACTCTGCCAAGGCCGGGCTGGGGACAGAAACTATCCCTCTCGTGAGCAAGCAGCTGCATCCCGCGGAACTCGAATGATGAGCGGGGGACGCAGGGCCAGGGGCGGGGGGCATTCGGCGGCCACACTGCCCCCAGCCCCGCCGGCCAGCCCACCAGACCCGTCTGTCACCCACACTGCTGCCCCTGGTGCTCCCGCCCGCCGTCCCTGGGGGCCTGCAGCTGCCTGCCCCGGGGAGCCCCCGACCCGCAGATGAGTCCCCCAAGTTGGGGGCTCTTGATGCATTTCAGAGAAACACGGCCACTCCCTGCTCCTCAACGGCTCCCTGGTGCACTGCAGGCAGGAACCACAGGCGGGGGGGGGTCCTCTGGGGGCTGGAGGGGCTGTGCGGCCCTGGTCCCAGACCCATCTGCACTTCAGAAGGGTGGGGGCTTCCAGGAAGGCCCGTGTGGGGCTCACTCCCACCCTTGGAGTTCACCAACACCTTCCTGCCCAGCACCCCCCCCTTTCTGTCTCTCGGTCCTTATACCCATTTCACAGATTGGGCAGCTGAGGCCCAGCTAGGGAATGAGCCTGCTGCCTGCAGGCCAGGCCTGGGCAGGGTCAGGTCTTGGAACCGAGGCTCTGGCACGTTTGCACAGTGCTCACTGACGGAGCCCCTCCCTGCGTGCACGCACTGCTCAGAGCGGACGTGCAGACGCACCAGCACCCATTCTCAGCCAGGCATCCGGGATGCCAGCTGCCAAAACCAGGGAGCCTCCCAACAGGAAGTGCAGGGACGGCCCTCCCACCCAGAGAGGCCGAGACTGGGAGCCGAATGCTCAGCCGGGAGAGACCGCCTTTCTCTCGGCGGGGCCTCCCCAACCCCCAACCCCCAACCCCAAGGCCTAGCCCCACCTAGCCTAGGACCCGCAGTCCTTACCTTCCTAATGGAAGCCCCTGTTGCCGTGGGGGTTAGGCCCTGTCCAGGCAGGAGGGGATTCCTCTGGCCCCAGGGGCCCTCACCGGCCCTGAAGCCGCTGCTCGGAGGGCCTGCGAGCCCTGGTTAGAGCACGGCCCCCCCCACAGCATCAGCATCCCTGGACCTGGTGGAAATGCAGATTCCCGCCCCCACCCCTTCGATCAGATCACTGCCTGTGGGCCCAGTTGTGTGTGCACGCGTGTGCGTGTGTGTTAACCCCCAGCCCTGTAAGTGTGACACCAATTTCCCGAGGGCCCAGAGAGGCTGCCCGAGTGGGACAGGCAGAAACAAAGGCAGGAGCTGACTGTGCAGTCAGACGGAGGAGGCAGGCCCGGGCGGGAGCAGCAGGGCGTGGGTGGGGGGAGCCCAGGAGGGCAGGGCCACCCACCGGGATTCCCTCCCTGTGAAGCCCCACACACTGGCGCCAGAGAGGGGCGGAGACTTGTGTGCCCCCGCCCCACGCCTGCACCCCTACCCCACACCCAGCCACAGAGGCGGATGCAGGGATGTGGGGGTGCGAGGACACACCGCTCCCCTCACGGGACCACACGGGGCTGCATCCCGGTCCACGTGTGTGCCCTCTGGTCCTCAGCCGGGAGGGGG
Organism: Helogale parvula; assembly: GCA_004023845.1. NCBI lineage: Eukaryota > Metazoa > Chordata > Mammalia > Carnivora > Herpestidae > Helogale > Helogale parvula. The sequence goes on along the minus strand of PJEM01010502.1, from coordinate 56,035 downwards.
CTCCGCCTGTCCACGCGGACAAGGTGGACTGGACGTCCTTCCTGGAGCAACAGGCTGCCTCCTGCCCCCCCCCCCGCCCCAGGATGCCCCCGGGGGTCCCCCTTCACTGCCTGGCAGCTCTGGGGGTCCCGCCCCAGGCCCCCAGTGGCACAGTGGCCCGACGGGTCTGCAAGGCTCTCAGCGCGGCGGGGGTCTCACTGCTGTGTTAAAGCCACACTTCGGTAAAACCCCCAAGTCTGCGTCCCGCGACCAAAGAGGCACCAGGAGTCCCAGGAGACGCTGCTCGCACGGGAGGGGCTGCGTTTCCGGCGAATCATCTAGACACCGGGACGCTCAGGGTGAAGTCGGGGTGTTCAGCCGGTCTCTGTTTCCACCCTGGGCAGTGCCGGCCTCTGCGCACAGCAGCAGGTGACAGACCCAGAGCCCCCCCCCCCGGGAAGGTCAGAGCGCTGGCCGCCCGGCGGGGACCCCACTCGCTGCACACGCCAGGCCCAGGTGCTGGCCAGCGGCCGCGTGACCACCGTGTGAGCCTGGGGACAGCTTGACAGAACACACCTACAAGGGTCACGTCGGGGCCGGAGCGCATCTGCTCTGGCCGCCACCTGGCAGCGGGGGGGGGCCGTGGTGAGCCCCTCGGACGGGAACCAGCGGCCCGGAGGCGGGAGGTCTGCGGCCAGGAGCCTGCGAGACGGCATGTCCCCGCCGCCGTGTGCTCAGGGCAGAGAGCAAGTCCTGGTCTCCAAGTGGGGACACTGGTCCCACGGGGGCCCCACCTCTGAGATCTCGTCCACTCCGAGGACCCAGATGCCTCCAGGCGCTGGGGGCGGGGCCTCACACGCAGAGCAGGTGGCGGTGGAAACCCAGGAGCTCAGCCAGACCCTGGCCTCAGCCTCCGACCACCCTTTCCCGGGAGCAGGCTGTGGAGCTTAGGGGCGCTGGGGGACTCGTCACCCCAAGAATCGTCACAGTGCTATGGCTCTGACCCGGTTTTGCACTTTACAAATACAGACTCATTTGGACCCACTAGATGTCGTGAAGGGAGGGGTGTGGTCGCGTCCACCTCCGGACGTCGAGGCCCGGGAAGGGCCTCGAGCTGCCGGGAAGCCGGGCCTGCGGGTGAGCGGCCTGGGATGCAACCGGGCGGCCGCGCTCTGAGGCCGAGCTCGCCGCCCGTGCTCCCCCTGTGTGGGGGCCGGCGGGGACACGGGGGGGCCGCCTGAGACTGGCCCCAAAGCCAGTGAGAAGACCTTCCTCTGCGGCTCTGGGGACCGAGCCAGCACCGCGTGGGGGGTGGGGCCGCTCCCAGGGGGTCCACAGCCCTCCTCCCCCCCCCCCTCAGGAATCGGGCTCTTGCTGGCTCTGCTGTCCCTCCCTGAGCCTCCAAAGGTGGCAGGACCCCGGTGCTTCCGGAGAAAGGAAAGAGAGCCAAAGCAGATGGAACCTGGTGCAGGCTGCCCGCTCTCCCCAGGCAGGACTGTGACAGGTCGCCCAGAGCCCGTGGCTCACAGCAGCAACACCCATCTACTCCTGTCCTGTGTCTGGGCCTCGAGGTTCTCTGGCGGCCCTCAGGGCTTGTGTCCAGGTGGCGGCCGGGGGCTGAGGGTGAGAACCCAAACACGGGGCAAAGTGCATCACTGATGCAACCTTGTCTGGGGGGCCAGGGATAGCTCCTGCTCAGTCTGGGGTGACTGAGCCAAGGGAGGGGACAGACCCACCCCTCCAGGGCAACCAACTGCCTGTCCACATTCCCAGGAAACCACATGAGGCTTGCGGTCTTGCCGTGCCCACCTTGGAAGATCCAACTGGCCTCTCTGCTCCAATGTAACAAGGGAAAACCCAGGGCCCCGAGCTGTTCCAAGCCTGCGCCTCTCGGCACACAGACGGCAGGCCACCTTCCACGTCCTCAGGCCACAGCTCATCACCTTTTCTCTCAGACCTCCCACCGGGCCATGAATGGGTTTGGCTCCACCCTCCGCCCTGCGTGGAAAGTTCCAGCAGCCTGACTGGTGCCCAGCACTGCACTGGTGTGTTCTCCGGCCAGCAGCCACGGGGTCAGTGGAAGACCCACCAGACCAGGCCTCCGCCCTGACCCCCAAGTCCTCACGGTGGCCCTGTCCTCAGTGTCCCCTGTCCTCAGTGTCCCCTTGCCTCCCCTGGCCGCTCCAGCCTCACCCCAGACCACAGGGCCCGCTCCTGCCTTGGGCCTTCCCTGGGCCAGACTCTGTGTCTGACGTCACTTGTGCAGCCACGCCCCCGGCCGCCCCCTCCCGGGGCAGTTTCTGTACTTCCATACCCACCTGGGGCTGGGCAGTTGTCTCCCCTCCTACTCGACCTCGACCACTGGGCCCCGCGCCGGGAACAGTGCCAGGCTCGCCCAGGGTTGAGTGAACCCACAAGTGGCAGGTGCAGCCGGCCACCTCGGCCCCGGGCAGGGGATCCTCTTCCCGCCCCGCCGGGCCATGGTACGCTGGGCGGCCCAGGCGTCATGGTGTTAAACCTCCGGGCCTGGATGGCGGCCGGGAGAGCTCGGCCGTGAGGACGCGGGCGGGGGGTGCGGGCGGAGAGGCCCGCCGACCCGGGGAGGGGGCAACACGGCAACCAGGGCGAGCAGGGAGAGGGCGGTGCTCGGGGAGCACACGGGGGGCCCCGCAGCCGCCCCGCCAACAGGTTTCCCGGTGATGAGGACGCCTGTTTCCCCAGTGCGGGGCTCAGGCGGGGACCCGGGCAGGTGGGGGGTACACGGGTGCTGGAGGGGGGCAGGTGGGGGGCTCGCGCGGGGATGGGGACAGGCACCCGCAAGGGCAGCGCAGGGATTTGCCGCGAGGCTCACTTCTCGGGCGCCCGCAGCTGTACCAAAGCAGGGTGACCTGTGCACATCTGCGCGTCCGGGGCCAGGTGTGGTGTGGGGACACTGAACCGGGCACGGGGCGTGTCCCAGGAGGAACAGACCCCTCGGGTCTGCGTGGGCAGCTGAGGCTGAGAGCTGCCACACAGATGTCCCTGTGTCCTGGGATCTGTCGCCCCGGGGCCGCCCCTCATCACTGCTGGGAGACGGCTGGAGTCACATCACCCAGGATGGCCCGGGGAGCTCCAGGCCGCGACAACGTGGACCCTGATGCAATCCCTGCCGGCCTGCGCCCAGCGGCCCGGCTCAGCCTGGACTCTGCCCTCCCCGGCCTCCAGCCGCCCCGCCCCCACCCGTCGCTCTGCCCTGGGCCTTCCCCTCCCACCTCTCCAACTGCAGGGCCTGGAGCAGTGTGGCATCCTGCAGTGAGCTGAGCCCCCCTGCATCTGCTCTGCCTCTTAGCCAGGGGCCACTCACCTGGCCCAGTTGTGGGCCACTCGTCCCCTTGGGTCCCCATGTCCCTGCCCGCTTCAGGTGTGTCTGCTGCTGCTACGTGACATGTCTCCAAGGTTCCAGGTGCTTCGGCCAGAGCTTTGCTCCTGGTTCCGTGTAGGCCTCTGCCACGTTTTGTTTATCCATGCGTCCATGGACGGACCGCATTTTTGGTTGGGGGGGGGTGGGCTCCTGCCTTTGGGCACCCAGAGTGAACGGCCATGGACCGGAATTTTCCTCACACATTCTCACGGAGACTCCAGTTCCCCTCCCCTGAGGGTAGATGGCTGGCCTCATGCTTCGGGGAGCCTCGGGGGGATTTGTCACTTGGTAATCCCCCCCCCCCCCCCCCCCCCCCCCCCCCCGCCACGGCAGGGACCACACAGGCTGGGCTGCAGGCGCAGGGGTGTTTTCTCATCCGCTCGGTGAGGCCCCCCTGCCCCCGCCCCATCTGCTGCGCCTGGGCTGGGGGTGGGCTCCCCGGGGGGGGCCTCCAGGCTGGAGCAGAGGAATCCCACCCCAGCCCCCTCCTGGATGCACCTGTCCCTCAAAAGCATGACTGCATCTAACGTGAGTGACTCTGGCCGCCCGACGCAGGTCCCTGCTGTGTTCCTGAAGCAGTGGGTCCAGGGAGGGGCAGGAAGGAGCAGGTGGGGTCTGTCCCCAGTCCGTCCAGGGCTGTCTGGGTGTGGACGTGGCAGCGTGGCTGGGCTACCACCCCGTGGAAACCACAGCCCC
>PJEM01010502.1:27234-51860 GCA_004023845.1 Helogale parvula | reverse complement strand
CACAAGCACACGGTCCCAAGGTGGCCGAGCCCCCAGCAAGGGGACACCGGGCACAACACAGGGCCCATCACCTCCGAGACACCCCAAATAGGAGCTCTGATGTCCAGCCTCCTCTTCCAAAGGCACATCACAGGACCACGGGGTGGCTCGTGGGTTCCCGTTCTGGGCAGGATGAGAGGACAAGGAGAGGGGAGGACAGACAGGAGGAGGACAGGACCTCCCTCCTCGAATCGCCCTCCCCAAGCAGAGACGTCTGGCAGCCAAGGGTCCCTGCAGCTTTCCTCTCCCACCTGCCCGGTGCCAAGCCAAGGTCCTGAGGCTCAGCAGGTATTGGCGGCACGCATCTGGCAGACGCACCTCCACTGGTCTGTGCACCACCCCGCTGTTTGCGGAGCATTCACTCTTCTCCAGGTGCTGTTCCAGGCGACCCCCACGGGCAGCTGCTCCTCCATCCTGGCCTGGTCGGCGGGGACACAGCAGACACATCGCAGAAGAGGACGCAAGCGGTGCCCGGCTGACGAGCTGCCAGGGGAGGCAGCAGAGACCTGCTCTTCGGCATCAGCGTCTGTCCTGTGTCAAGGGCTCCCGGAGGCCAGGAGCAGGGGCAGGAGGGGGTCAGGGGGGCCCTGCTGGGCGTGTAACTCTCTGCAGCCCACCCCCAGCTGCGTCCAGAGAAACCCGGAAGAGGAAAGCAGTGCGAGCTTTCTGCAACCGCCTCCCGGGAACAGCGAGTCGGGTCCGGAACCAGCCCCAGGCGCGTCCTCATGACAGACAGCGGCTCTGGGACCGGCTCGGGGACAGCCCCATGCAGCCCCAACGGGGCTGGTCCATGCCACGTGCCACGAGGAAAGCCTGGCGGAACACTGCACGTGCTCTCGTTGCAAGGCGGTCAGAACACGGAAAATCATGACTCACAGAGCTATAAAAATGAAGAGGTGTTAACACTTTGCTCAGGGAGGGAACCAGGCAGATGTTAGAAAGTTGAGAAAAAAATTTAATGACACTCTTGGGGGCACCTGGGGGCTCAGTCGGTTGAGCATCTGACTCTTGATTTTGGTCATGATCCCAGGGTTGTAGGTTCAAGCCCCAAGTAGGGCTCTTTGCTGGGGTCGCGGAGCCTGCTTAGGATTCTCTCTCCCTCTCTCTCTGCCCCTCCCCTGCTTGTGTTCTCTCTCTTTCTCTCTCCCTCTCTCAAAATAAATACATAAACTTAGAAAAAATACTGAAATGGGTAAGTAGGTGGAGGAAAAGTTGGGTTTTTCCGTGGGTGGAGGCAAGGTCAGCGGAACACGGTGGGTAAGAAAGAATGTGCGTGATTGTCCATCATGGACGACTTCCAGAGAGGGTCCTCCTGGGGGGGAGGAGCCCCGAGGCGGCACCTCTGTCCGGCCTTCACCATGCGCCCTGCAGCCGGCCAGGATCCCACGCGCAGCCGGGACACGGACTGGGTGTTCGGCCGGCCGGCCTCTCTCTGACTCGACTGACACGTTGAACCCCTTACGCTTACAGAATTGTAGCTCCGCGACAGGCAGGGGCTGCCGACACGGGCCGCCAAGCTGCTCACTGAGTTCCACTCCGACTGTTTCCCTCGCCTGCTGGTTCCCTGTGTGTGTGGCTCTGGAAGCATCGACATGCTTTGAGTCCTCTCTCCATCAGCCCTTTCTGTGGTGACCTTCAGACCCACCCAAGATACCTCGTAGTTACAGAAGTCTGCGTTAAGCTAAAAACTTTTTATTTTCGACTGCACACGGAAACCCCTGCGCTCCTGTCCCCGCCCCCACACACAGTATTTTGTCATGATTTGTATCTATTTCTGTTGCATATATTTTAACATATTTGTTGGGGTATGGTTATTTTAGATCCTTTTGCTTATACTTTTTTTTAATGTTTACTTATTTTTGAGAGAGAGAGAGACATAGCGCAAGCAGGGGAGGGGCAGGGAGAGGCAGACACAGAATCCAAAGCGGGCTCCAGGCCCAACGTGGAGCTCGAACTCACGGACCGTGAGATCATGACCTGAGCTGAAGTCACCCGCTTAACCGACTGAGCCCCCCAGGGGCCCCGTTTATACCTTTCCTGCTAGACTGAGACGCGTTCACCAGCACCCCCGCGGGGACACGGTACCGCGTATCTGTCTATGGATTTCCCTGCGGCGGTGGGTTTCACGCTTCCTCACGCTAGCGTGTTCTTTTTCTACACTGTGATTCCAGTTTTACAAAGTCCAAAACCAGCTACATACACACGTACACAGAGACAGAGACATACGTGTGCGCATTACATATTCCCCAGCGCTGCTCTGTGGAAGCCAGTGACCCACATAACTTCGTGGGAGCGTCTGACAGACACGACGCTTTCTGAAGGGAGCCGAACACAGTGGGCTCCGTACTGCCCGCTTTTGCGAAGCTCAGGGCCAGGCCACCCTCACGGACGGAGACAGAGGCCAGGACAGCGGTTCTCGGGCGGGGAGCGACGGGCGCCCCGGAGAGCTTCTGGGGTCCGGGAAGACCCGCGTCCTGCACGGAGCAGGGTCACACGGCTGAACACATCTGTGAAACTTGTCCTTAAGATTAGGGCACTGGGGCGCCCGGGTGGCTCTGCTGGGTGAGCGACCGACTTCAGCTCAGGTCATGACCTCGTCACTCCCAAGTTCAAGCCCCATGTCGGGCTCTGGGCTGACGGCTTGGAGCCTGGAGCCTGCTTCACATTCTGTGTCTGTCTCTCTCTCTCAAAAATAAACACTAGAAAAGTTTTTAAAAAAGATTAGCACACTAACTGCGGGTCAGTGACGCCTGAATTAGGAGTTAAAGCCCAGGATCGAGGCGCGGAGGGGCTGAGAGCCGGGCTGGCAGTGGCGGCTTCGAGGGTCTCGTGAGCTCATCACACCTTTATCTATGTGCCACAGAGACCATTTTATATGTATCGAGTCCTACTGAAAAGGTTTAAAAAATTTTTTTAACATTTTTATTTATTTTTGAAAGAGAGGGAGAGACAGACCATGAGCAGGGGAGGGGCAGAGAGAGGGACACACAGAATTGGAAGCAGGCTCCAGGCTCTGAGCTGTCAGCACAGAGCCCAACTCGGGGCTTGAACCCATGAGCTGTGAGATCATGACCTGAGCCGAAGTCGGTCGCTCAATCAACGGAGCCACCCAGGCTCCCCTGAAAACGTTTTTAAAGCAAACATACAGGAATGTACAAAAGGAACTTTTTAATTTCTCATGTGCAACACTTCTTTTCCCTTTGTTGTGAAAATTTACAGGCTTTAGTGAAAGTCTAATGTGCAGCTACATAAACAGCACATAGATTGACATAGAACATGCAGTGCCCATCCCAGCAAGGTCCTCCTCGATGCCTCGGTCCATTTAGCCTATCCCCCGACCCAATAAATCTTTTAATCTATGATAGCCCCCTGTTCCCCATGCCTTTAACTTGGTGACAGGCTGGGACCCACCATTCTGCGACAGGTCCTGCAGGTAAAGGAGGCAGGTGTCACACGGCGGAGACCGACGGGCTCTGGTGGGAGGAGGGACGTCAGGGCTGAGCCAGAGGCGGCCAGGCCCCAGGGGAGACGCCGGGGGCGGGGCCGGGCCTGGGGGCGGGGCCGGGCCAGTGCGTGCGGTGGGGCGTGTGGGCGTGCCCGGTGGTGGGCGGGGCCGGCGGAGGGTTGCGGAGGGTTGCGGAGGGTTGCGGAGGGTTGCGGAGGGTTGCGGAGGGTTGGGGGTGGGGGGGCCAGCTCACCGCGGAGCAGAGCTGACACGTCAGGTGCCGCTGTCGGGGCTGGACGGCCGCCTGACTCCCTGAATCACCTGCCGGGTATGCGCGCGTGCCGGGCGCTGACCTCGGCGTGCCGGACAGTCAGCTCCTTGATTCCCAGACAGTCAGGACGGGCCGGGTCACACGTAGTAACAAACAGCTCCCCAGAGCGCAGCGACTCAAAACCTTACCGCTGTATTTCTTGCTCCTGCTGTAAGGTCACTGGAGGGGTGGCCGGGGGCTCTCTGGGGCTCGGGGCCCATGGTGGGTGTCTGGCCGGCTCAGGTACCAGAGTAAGCAGTTCGGTAGGAGCCCTCCAGAACCCCATTCCGGCGGCTGAAGCCTTGCTTCTCCTGACAGCTCGTCAGCCCGACCTGGTTCCCGGGCTCTGACCCCAGGAAGGCGGGAGGCGCGTGCCCACGGGTGCCAAGCACCTGGGAAGCTGGAAGCATCCCAGTAGATTATGGCCCCATTTTACCGAGAAGAAACCAGTTTAAAAGGATAAAAGGAAGTCACCCAAGGCCTCACACCTGGTCATGGGAAGGTAGGGAGGGTTGGTCCCCGGCCCGAGGGGGAGGATGCTGGGGCAGGCGCGTCTGTTCCAGCTCAGCTCCGTCCAGGACACCCGCAGGGGGGCCCTGCCCTTCTGACCCTTCTCCCAGCCTGGAGGCTCAGTGATGCTGGGCTTGGACCAGGGCCCCGAGGCGCCTGTCTGAGCCCCGGCTCTGCCCAGAGCCCCGTTTTCTCCCCCGAAGCAGGTATCCTGTGCCATCTCTGTCCACACCCGGGAATGGTGGTCAGTCTCGGGTTCCTGGAGGCTTTTCCTGGGCTTGGCCGAGCAGAGGCCTGGGCCAGAGGGGCCCCTGGTCCCCACCTTGGCTGCCCTTCCAGCACTGAATTCTAGAAGCAGGGCTCCTGTCTGGTGCCCCAGCCCCCTGACCCCCAGTCCCAGCCCCGCCCTGCAGGCCTTGTGAGGTCCCAGCACCCTGCTCATGGCCCCTTCCTAACATCCGGTGACGCTTCTGGAGTAGGGCTCTGTTCCCCGCGGGACGCTGACTGGTGTGGGGTGACGATGACGGTGACAGCATCAGGCCTGGGACGTGAGACAGGGACAGCGCACGCTATCCTCCGACAGCCTCCCGAGGGCCAGGTACCAGTGCAGCTTCTGGAAAGTCCTTCTGTCTTGGAGTTCCTGTTCCAGTGAGGGAGACACGCAATAAATACCGTAATGAGTAAAACGTAAGGTCTGTCAGACGGTGAAAGCCGCCCTGGGAGAGGGGGCCTCACGGTCCTAAGTGGGGACACCAGGACCGAGGGGAGAGCTGGGGGAAGACAAGTCCCTCCTGGCAGAGGGAAAGCTAGTGCAAAGGCCCTGGGGCAGGAGAAGTGCCCCAAGCGTTCAGGAAGAGCACCAAGGCCAGAGGAGGGAAGGACAGGTGTCCAGTGGCTCCTACTTGGGGTGACGTGGGACTGTTGTGGTTTTTAAAGAACCGCATGCCTGTCTCCCACCTGGCTCTTGTGCTGGGCCACATAACGGCCTCCCGTCCATGGCAGCCTGCAAACTCAGGATGTGGCCTTATTGCAAAATAAGGTTTTGCGGATGTGCTGGTTAAGATGAGGTCATGTTCAAGTGAAGGGGGTTCTAAGTCCAGTGAGGGGCGTTCTTACAAGAAGGGGCGAGACAGGAACACAGAGCAGCCGTGTGAAGACAGAGGCGGAGACCGGAGGGATGCAGGCCCAGCAGAGGGTCTCAGCAGCCGCCAGAAGCTCAGGAGGGCGCAGAGGCCGGCCACGCCAAGACCCTGGGCTGCGACCTCCCCCGCGGTGCGAGGGGCCTTCTCACCCCTCCGGGGTTTGTGGTGACTCATTAGGGACACTCACGAGGGGGTGAGAAATGGCCGGATCCTGGATCTGTTTTGGATGTAGAGCCGACGGGATTTCCAGATGTGCCCGAAGGGACGGGTCAAGGACACCGGGTGAGCAGCAGGAAGGGTGGCCCCACGGGAAGCATCGCGGTGTGGCCGGGGTGTGTGTGTGCGCGTGCGCACGTGTGCTGGGGTTGCTGTACTGTCAGTCCTGTCAGTACAGCCAACAACCCCGGAGCAGGGGCTGCCCAAGCGGAGGCCCCTTGGTGGGCACAAATCACCAACCCCTGAGAGGCTGGGCCCCACCTAAGGACAGACAGCCAGCCAGGGGCCGGGGCAGGGCTGGGCTTCCCCTCAGATGCCTCCTGGGCCCGGCCTTCCTCCCCTGACATGAGTTCCCGGGACCTGGCCCCAGTGGGTCTCTCTGCCCGCTCGCTTTGCCACCAGCTGCCGAGCTCCCTGGCACCTCGGCCCCACCCTGGTCAGGTCCCCTTTCCTGGGGCGGCTGGGGCTCCCTTACCTGAGACACGGACTGACTTCTCATCGTGGCCGAAGGTAGAGAAAGCAAATAAAGGGCCTGCCCACAGAGGGGATGTTATTCAGCAGGAAACCCAACTCCGGGGCAGACGGAGCCTGACAGCTGGCCCTGCGTGAAAGACGCCAGACCCAGAAGACTGCGGAGTGTGCGATTCGAACTCTCGAACTGTGAGAGCATGACCTGAGCCGAGACCAAGAATGAGACACTTGGGGCGCCTGGGGGCTCAGTCGGTTGAGCGTCTGGCTTTGGCTCAGGTCATGATCCCACGGTTCATAGGTTTGAGCCCCGCGTTGAGCTCTGTACTGACAGGTCAGAGCCTGGAGCCTGTTTCAGATTCTGTGTCTCCCTCTCTCTCTGACCCTCCCCTGCTCACACTGTCTCTCTGTGTCTCTCAAAAATAAATTAAAAAAACATTTAAAAATAAAAAAAATAAAAAGAATCGGACACTGAACCGACAGCTGCTCAGGTGCCCCTGTGGTAAAAAGGAAATGGATGGGGCGCCGGGGCGGCTCAGTCAATAAAGCATCTGACTCTTGATTTTGGCTCAGGTCATGATCTCCTGGTCGTGAGATCAAGCCCCACATTCAGCTTCTTGTTGATAGCTGCTTGGGATTCTGTCTCTCCCTCTCTCTGCTCCTTCCCTACTGTCTCTCTCTCTCTCAGTAAACAAATAAACTTAAAAAAAAAAAAAGTCTGGAGGGGCACTTGGGTGGTTCAGTTGGTTAAGCATCCGACTTTGGCTCAGGTCATAATCTCACGGTTTGTGAGTTCGAGCCCCACGTCTGGCACTGTGCTGACAGCTCGGAGCCTGGAGCTTGCTGCAGTCTGTATCTCTCTGCCCCTCCCCTGCTCATGCTCTGTCTCTCTCTCTCTCTCTCTCTCTCTCTCTATCTCAGACTAAATAAATACACTTAAAAAAAGAGCCTGGGGCCCCTGACATCGGTGCTGGGAGGCACCCGCCCCGGGGCACGCAGACGCTGGGCTCACCTCCAGGCTCACAGCACCGCCGGAGAGCCTGGGCAGTGGGGCCTCGGCCTTCTCACCTGTGACACGGGGAGGGCGCAGGACCACCGCTCAGAGCAGAGCCTGCCCCTCGGAACACCTCCCCCAGAGCCAGACCCTCGCTGGTGGGGGCACTCTGGGGAAGCCCCCCGGCCCCTGGCCTGTCCCTGTCCAAGCCCTGTGGTGACGCAGGCCGGCCGGGCTTCTGTCCTGCCAGGCTCGTGACTGTGTGTCCTCCATCGGCAGGGCGGCTCCGGTCCGCGTCAGGTTGAATCACCATTCCAGGCCCTCAGCTAAGGCCTCCTGCGGGACCAGGCCCGGCCTCCCTGGGGAGCTGCTGAGGGTAAGTACTGGACCCCTCCGTGTGGGGGAGATGCGGGGGGAAGCGTGGGGCCCCCCCGAGCCTGCCGGTGGCTCAGTCCCTTTCCCCTCAGGCCCTGGAGGATGCTGGCACCAGACCTGCCTGAGGGCCACGCCCACCAGCCCCCGGTCTGGGCCCAGAGGGTGGTGAGAGACCCCACAGGCAAGCAGACCTACCCCGTCCCCTTCCCTCAGCCCCTGCCAGCCACCACCCTGCTGTTTGTCTCTGGACTTGCCCAGTCGTGACATTTCACGTAAAAAGAATCCTACAAGGTGTGGCCTTTGGGATCTGGCTTCTCACTTCCCAGGGGCCACACGTGTCAGTGCCTCCCTTTATAATGAACTTCATGGGGTATAACTCACATCCATGATTAAAAAAAAATTAATGTTTATTTTTGACAGAAGAGAGAGTGAGCAGGGGAGGGGCTGAAAGAGAGAGAGAGAGAGAAAGAATCCCAACCAGGATCCTCGATGTCAGCAGAGCCCCACGTGGGGCTCCTACAAACCGTGGGGGGGTCACGATCTGAGCCGACATGGGCTGCTGAGCCCCCTCCTGAGCCACTCGGGCGCCCCTCATTCGCCACGAAACGCAAACATTTCAGTGCGTTTTGAAGCCATGTGCCCAGCACGACCCAGTCCCCACAGGGCACATTCATCCCTTTCCCAGGGGCCCCTCCCCCCCAGAGCAGGGATGGGTCCCTGGTGGTTGCGGTGCCGGAGCCCCGCCGCCGGGGGACGCTGCCGCCCTTCGGGGTCTCTGGGTCGGGCTGCTGAGAGCGCTTTGAGGCTCATTCCTGTCGGTGCCGGACCCGACCTCGGTCTAGGTCTTCTGGCTGCTGAGAACATTCTCTTCTCCTGCTGATGGTCATGCGTTTCCAGCGCTGGGTTGTTAGCTGTGGGGAGCGTTTCCCGTCCAGGACCTCGTGTAAGCACCTCGGGGACAGGATTTCGGTGTCGTCAGGGAAGTTCCTGTTTTGAGTTATAAAACTACCAGGATTCTCAGCCTAGAGGGACAGAGGTGTTGCCCTTCCCGCTGGGCTCGGGGCTGGCAGGGGCTGGCGCGCCAGGCCTGGGGGAGGGCCAGGAGCCTCCTAGGAGCCCTCAGGCTGTCACCTGTCCCACCTTCAGGGAGCTGGGAGGCTTAGTCCCGTCCCACCCCCTCCCAGCGCTTGAGAACCAATACTGCCTCCAGAGCAAAGGCAGGGGTGGGGTTAGGGGGCGGGGGGCGGGGGGGCCTTTCCTTTGCTTAAACAACGTCTGAAGGCCTGAGGTCAAGCCTGTGCCCTGAGAAGCGTTGCAAGCTCCCCGGGAGGAAGACAGAGACCTTTCCAGCCTGGCTGGAGTCGGCTTGGGCCCCGGGGACAGGGAGGTGCCCTGTCGGTCTGGAAGACTCTTCCAGAAGAAGGTGGCTCAGCTCCATTGCTCTACTTAGTTTCATTGGGGCCTCGCCCACTTTCCAAGGAGGTAACCAGATGCCCAGCGCCCGGAGGGGACCCGCCTCAGGAGCAGGTGAGGGTGGGAGGCTGCCCCCAGACCCACCTCCCTGCCCGCCAGGTGTCAGCCCGGTCTGAGGAGCTGGGGCCTTGTGGGCCCGGTGACAGGGACAGGAGCCCCGTGGAACTCCTGGCGAGGACGGACTGGGGTGTGCCCTCTCCTGCCCCACCGTGGCGTCACTTACTAGGCCCATCGGGGACTACTTTAGCGGGTCCCAGCCAGGGTCGGCCTAGAGCTTCTGCAAAGGGCCCGGCGGCGAACGCGGCTTTGCCACCGCACGGCCCTGCACCTGCTGCAGGCAGTCCGCACGAGTGGACGTGGCGGGCTTGCGTCTAGATGATGTGGAGACCTCAAACAATCCGAACTGGCCAGAGGACTTGGACAGCCGCCTTTCCGGAGAAGGCGAGCAGGTGCCTGACACCCGCAGGAGAAGGTGCTCATCATTAGGGAGATGCAAATCAACACCGCGGCCGGAAACCGCCTCACACCCACTCGGGCGTCTGTTTTTAGGAAATCAAAAAATAACAAGTGTTGGTGAGGACGTGCAGCGAGGGGAGCCCGTGCGCGGTCGGCGGGAGTGCGAACTGGGGCGGCCTCTGCGGGAGACGGTGTGGGGGCCCCTCAATGGATTGAAAATAGAACCAGCCTGTGATCCAGCAACCCCACGTCTGCGTATGGGTCCCAAGGAGTCGGGAGCGTGAGGAGGTATTTGTAACCCAGGGTTCACAACAGCCAAAATGTGGAAGAAGCCCCAAGGTCCATCGATGCTGACGGACAGTCCACACGTGGTCCACCCATAACGCAGCGCTCTGCAGCCTTGAAAAGAGAAAGGAATTCTGGGGGACCTGGCTGTTTCAATCCCCACATTGGGCACAGAAATAAGTTGTTTTTAAAAAGATGGAGATTCTGACAGGGGTGAACCTGGAGGGCACGCTGCGAAGGGACAGGAACCGTCACGGAAAGACACACAGCGCGCGACTCCACTTACGTGCGGCCGGAGAGCAGACAGAGGTGGACGGTGGGCACGGGCCGGGCGCGGTCAGCGTGAGTGGGACTGGGCGCCAGTCTGGGAGACGAGAAAGTGCAGGCGGTAGACGGTGGCCGCGGCGGGGCAGGGTGGGGTGCTTGGTGGCCTTGAAGTAGATACTTAAAAATGGCTAAGATGTCATTTATCAAGTTATGTTTATTTATTAATTTTTTTTGTTTATTTTTGAGAGAGAGAGAGAGAGAGAGACAGAGCATGAGAAGCGGAGGGACAGAGAGATGGAGACACAGAATGTGAAGCAGGCGTCAGGCTCTGCGCTGTCAGCACAGAGCCTGACACGGGGCTCGAACTCATGAGCCCTGAGATCATGACCTGAGCCGAAGTCAGACAGTTAACTGACTGAGCCACCCAGGCGCCCCTCAAGTTACATTTATTTTACCACAATAATTAGAAAAGAAGGAAGGAAGGAAAGAAGGAAGGGAAGGAGGGAGCGAGGGAGGAAGGAAGAAGACCGAACCACGAGGAGGGCCGGGTGGCCCCGTAGACGTGAGTTCAGGGGCCCTTGCTGCGGGGCTCTGTGCGTGTTTTTACAGTTCTGTTGACCATTGAATGAAGGCTCCGGGTCTGTGATGTTATCTCCGTGCAAACTTGCGCGTTTCCGTCGACTCTGAGGTGGAGACGACACTCACGGACTGAGGGTTTGTCCTGTGACCGACCAGCCCAGTCTAACGCCCCTGCGGTCCTGTCAGTAGCCAGCTCCTCAGATCCGGCCGGCGCCTTCTCCACCGTCCTGCCGGTTCCTTCCTCCGAGAAGGAGACACACTTCCAGCCCCTGTTTTTGCCTCTATTTTCAGGAGAGTTTTTAACTTTTTGAAAACTACATTCACCACGTGGGAAGTGACAGTGACACAAGAATGGGGACTGCCGTCTATTTTAAGGCCCACAGACCACCGCACCCTGCAGCGTCTGTCACGGACGTGCTGACTGATCACAGCCCCCCAGCTCTAGGCTCCGGGGCAGCACCTCCAGGCCCTTTGAAAGGACAGCCATTTGGGGCGCCCATGTTTAGGGGCACCTGGGTGGCTCAGTCGGTTGAGTGTCCGGCTTCGGCTCAGGTCATGATCTCGCGGTTCGTGGGTTCGAGCCCCGCGTGGGGCTCTGTGCTGACAGCTCAGAGCCTCGAGCTGCTGCCGGATTCTGCGCCTCCCTCTCTCTGTGACCCTCCCCCACTTGCGCTATCTCTCTCTGTCTTTCAAAAATAAATAAAAAACATTTAAAAATTTTTAAATTTTTTTAACTTTTTTTTTTTCATGGACCGAGGCACCTGGATTAAGCTTCTGATTTCGGCTCAGATCATGATCATGACCTTATGGTTTGCGAGTCCGAGTCCCGCGTCGGGCTCTGTGCTGGCAGTGTGAAGCTTGCTTGGGATTATGTCTCCCGCTCTCTCTGCCCCTCCCTCTCCCTCTCTCTCAAAATAAATAAATCAACTTAAAAAATAAAATAAAAAAAATAAAGTTTCCTTACTGTTTGCTGGGTCTTGGGCCAAACACTGGAGGGCGGAGATGGACAAAACTCAGTCCCCGCCTTGGAGACGGGCGAGATGCAGGAGTGAGAGGGTGCGGGTTTAACCCTCCAGCAGCCGCGTGGCTGTGATGTTGGAGAGAGTCCCTTTGCTGCTCTGGCCCCCGATTTCTCCTCCCGCAGGTGGGTGAGAACAGGGGTCAGACCCCCGTCCGAGAGGCGCTGTGGCCGCGAGAGCTGCTTCCTCTGAAGAGCGTGGCCCCCACACAGCCCAGCTGGTTCTCCTTCGTGGTGCCCGTGCTCCTGACACCTGTGAACAGGAGACACAGGCGAGGTCGCCGCCCGCCTCGGGACACATCTTCATCACCTGTTCGATACACCATCTGTGTTACACACGTTTCTGTTTAAACACTCGTGTTTAGGGGCACCTGGGGGCTCCGTCGGTTGAGCGTCCGGCTTCGGCTCAGGTCATGATCTCACAGTTCGTGGGTTTGAGCCCCACGTCGGGCTCTGTGCTGACAGCTCAGCGCCTGGAGCTGCTTCGGATTCTGTGTCTCCCTCTCTCTCTGCCCCTCCCCCACTCACACTCTGTCTCTCTCAGAAATAAACATTAAAAATAAATAAATAAATAAATAAATAAACACCCGTGCCTAACACTGGTGTTGACCTGGTACCACGGAGCCGCCAGCGGCCAGGCCGACGCCTCCCGCACGGAACTCCAGAAACCTGGCACTACGGAGCCACAGACACTTGTCTAGTAGCCCTGACACCGGGCTGGAGGGTCGGGGCGCCCGCTCGCAGGCCCTCAGCTGGGAACGCGCGAGCGACGGTCCGGAGGTCACGACCGAGTGTAGTGCGCACAGATCCGCAGATGAGAAATGTGAACAGTGAGGTTATAAGCACTGACGGAGAGAGAAGGGCAGGAACCCAGAGGTGACCAGCTGTGTCCGAAGGGGAAGGAACTGGGTGCCTTGGGGGGGCCTCCCCTGGGGGGCCCAGTAACCTGTTCGGATTGCACATCCTACCCCCGCTCCCCCGCCCCCACCCCCAGCCCACCCCTAACCTCACTATCCTCCCTGGAGCTGAGGGTGAAGGTCTCTTTCCCGGGGCGGGCTGGGCTCCTGTCCTGGGGACTAGGCCCTCCGGCCACCCTGTGCCCCCACCCTCTGTGCTGCGAGGTCTTCACACTTTCCTCGGTTGCAATTTCATGACCTGTTGTGCAATTATCACCCCTCGAATCTCCCCATCCCCACCTGCTCCTGAAGGTGGGCTCCTCTGCGTGGCAGCTCTGGGGTCTGGGCAAACACGGTCTTGGACAGCGGAGGGGATGGAAAGTGACCTCAGGGGTGCTGTGGCTGACCTCAGACTGAAAAACGAGGTGCTTGGCCAGGAGACCCCCTGTCCCTCCCAGCTCTGGTGGCCTCTGGCCAGTGTCCAAGGCCAGGGGCCAGTGTGTCCTGGGGCCTGGAGAAGGGCCTGGGAGCAAGCCAGGGGTTTCCAGGAGATGCTGAGTGGAATTCTTTCCAGAGGAGCAGTTAGTATAGAGGCTGGTGGCCCTGTGAAGGCAGCAGGGGGGCTGCCCGCTGGGACCCCCCACAGGCTGCTGCAGCCACCCAGGGCCACTGGGTGAGGGCAGGCTGAGGGCAGCGAGGGAGGGGGGCATGCTCTGCATTTACAAAAGTACTACTTGAGCATTAGAACACTTCCCACCCTGTGATGCCTGGGTGGCTCAGCCAGTTAAGCATCTGACTTCAGCTCAGATCATGATTTCACACTCCCTGAGTTCAAGCCCCACATTGGGCTCTGTGCTGACAGCTCAGAGCCTGGAACCTGCTTTGGATTCTGAATCTCCCTCTCTCTCTGCCCCTCCCCATTCCCACTCTGTCTCTCTCAAAAATAAATAATAAAAAAAAAAGAATAACTCACACTAGAGGCACCTGGGCGGCCCAGTCAGGTAAGCATTTGACTCTTGATTTTGGCACAGGTCAAGATCAACTTGTTTGTGAGTTCAAGCCCAGAGTCTGGCTCTGCACTGACAGTGCGGAACCTGCTTGGGATTCTCTCTCTCTGCCCTTCCCCTGCTCAGCTTCTGCTTGCTCCCTCTCTCTCTCAAATCAAAATCAATAAATTAAAAAAAAAGAATTCACACCAGTACTCAAGGTATACAGTACTTTTGATGAGGTTTTGGGGTATCGGTGGGGTTCAAAGTCGAAGGCCAAGAAAGAATTCTTGTGACGTCTTTGGTGCAAACAGGTGATTTTATTAAAGCTCAGGAAAAAAAAGAAAAAAAAAGAAAGCTCAGGGACAGGACCCAAGGTCAGAAAGAGCTGCCCTGGGCTTGTGAGGGGTGCTGGGTTACACACTATGAAGCTGGGGGAGGTAAAGTCAAGGGGAAGTTTCTTAAAGGGATTTCCATATGCTAAAGAAGACTCACAGATAACTGGAGGCCTGGCCGTCGTCAAGGGTAGGTCGTTTTCTGTCTAAGAAAGCATTAGCGATAAGACAGTAGGGAGTTCCTGGTATTGATCAGATTACCCTTTTCTCCTGATTTTACTAAGATGTTTGTAAATTGAGACTCTATCCGTTTAACCATTTGTTTTCTGTCCTTTCCTTTGCTCTTGGGCCGCCGGAGTGTCACAAACAGCCCACCTGAGGGGGAGGGGAGGGGCGTTGTTAGCTGGGCTTGGCCCTCACCTGCCTTATGCTCCCTCTTCACTTTGAGTCTTTCCGAAGCAGCCGCTGTTAACAATTTTCTGTGTGAGAATCTGGCTCTTTGCTCTGCTTGCTTAGTGACTTTGGACACATCATCTAATTTCCCTGGGCCTCAATTTTCCCGTCTGTGAAATGGTGATATAATAGTAAGCACCTCATGGAATCCTTGTAAGAAATAAATGAGTTAATATACGGAAAGACTGGCTCACGATCAGCCATGGCTTAACCACTGCACGATATATCACACGTGTATACATAACCTCGCACGACGAGGTGTATACAGGTGCGTACGTATGTGCGGTGTTCACACACGGAGGTCTGGTATACACCCCCTCCAGTGATTTTCTAAAATGACAACTAATAGCCCAGTTTTGCACGTTTTGCATGTTAATTATAAACTTTGGAGTGCTTTACACCTGAGCACATATATAGTTAACGCTGTGTTGAGAATCTGCTTTGTATTATCCCCATGAAAGGATTTATCTGAACTTTAACTCTGATTTCCTGTGTTTGGTTCAATTTGGCAGACAATTTGTCATGATCTAATGCGATTTAAAATGCATCACCTGTAAAGCAGCCCTTCTCTTTCTAAGAATTTGTCTTTTTTTCTTCCTATTCTTATTTCATTTTTATTATTATTCTTCAAGCTCTATGTCCAGCATGGTTCTTGAACTCACGAACCTGAGAGCAAGAGTCCCAGGCCCTGCAGACTGAACTGGCCAGGTGACCCTCTAAGAATTTACTCAGTGCCGCCCCTAGGCCGGGGCTACACCTAGCACGTCCAGCTATTAACGCGTCTGTTCAGAGAGGGGGCAGCAGACGAGAGAGCAAGGGCTTGGTCCCCCTTCCCCTCCCCCGTTCCCCACCGCAGTCCCAGGGGAAGAGTCCAGGGCTGGCTCCGCCCCGTCCCCGCTCAGGGCCCGCCCCCAAAGGCTCCGCCCCGCCCCACAGCCCACTGAGCGCGGTCGCCCCGCCAGGCCCCGCCCCCACGGATCCCCGCCCCGCCCTCATCCCACCGCCCACTGAACGCGGCCGCCCCGTCAGGCCCCGCCCCGTGTCCCGCCTCTCGGCACGCACTACGCCTGCGCCGGCGTCTCAGGCTCAGAGGCCCGGCGGCCGCGGCTCTTTTGTTTCCTCGCTGCAGTCCGAGCCGGAGCCCGAATCCAAGCCAGAGTCCGAGCCGGGGAGAGATCCGCCTTAGCTGCCCGGCCTTCGAGGGCGCCCCGAGCGGCCTGTGGGGCTGGAGGCGGGCGCGGCCTGCCCGATGGGGCGCGCCCCCCGCCCGCCGCCCCCGGCCCGCGCCGCCGCCTGAGCCGACCGCCCGCGCCATGGAGCCCGGCCGCGGCGGCCTGGAGGCCGTGGGCAAGTTCGAGTTCTCGCGCAAGGACCTGATCGGGCACGGCGCCTTCGCCGTGGTCTTCAAGGGGCGCCACCGGGAGGTGAGGGGCGCCGGCGGGTCCGGACCCAGCCCCGGCGAGGGAGCGATCCCCCCCCCGCCGTACACCTGGGACCCCCATTCCCGCCCCACACCTCGGGACGCCTTCGTCTCCGCCCCAGACCCGGGGATTCTTATGCTCACCCCCCCTCCACGGGCCCTTCATCCCCATCTCCACATCCGGGGCTCCCTCACCTTTACATCTCCCGGACACTTGGTTCCGATTCCACACCTGGGGCTCTCCACCGGCATCGGAACCCCCCCAGGCACTTACCTGGCCTGGGGGTGGCCTTCTATGGTTCTGGGATTCCTGGCCCCTGAGGAATGTTCACGCTTGGTTTTCAGAAGCACGACCTGGAGGTCGCAGTCAAGTGCATCAACAAGAAGAATCTGGCCAAGTCCCAGACACTGTTGGGGAAAGAAATCAAAATTCTCAAGGTGAGCGGGTGTTGGAGTGGTAGGGGGAGAGGGTGCTGGGGTGAGCCTGCCTTGATCATAAGAAACTTGGGTTTCTGTCCTAGGAATTGAAACATGAAAATATCGTGGCTTTGTATGACTTTCAGGTAAGGCTCTGGGCTGCATGCGTGGTGGGGAGGGGGCACATTACCCCCCCAGGCTGGCCTGTGCACAGCTTGCTCCTAGAACCAGGCAAGTGCTGGAGGCCCTGGTCAGTGGTGGAAGGTTCTAGGCCAGTGTCTCTTGTTGGGAGAAGGAGCTGAGCACCTGTGTGTGTAGATCTGTCTGGCCTGCCCAGGACTCTGGAGACCTCATTCTCCATTCTCGGCCCAGTTCTGAGCCTGGGCTTCTCCGGGCTTGTTGGGAGGGCCCTGCCGCCCCCGGCTGCCTGGCTGCCACAGCCACCAGGGAGCACCCCTGCTGGACTTTCTCTTGACTGCCTGAGGTCTGGCTAGCTACAGTGCAGCCCTCCAGGGACTGTCTGGCCCAGTGGCCCTGATCATGGGTCCTGTCCTCAGCGCAGGCGGTCTTGCCGGCCGGGCCCACCTGTCTGGGCTGGCTGGTTGTTGACATCGCTCCGGCGGCCGGGCATTGGCCAGTCTCTCCTTGCGTCAGGCTGGGGGAGGGGAGGGGCCGAGGGAGATTCCTTCTTGCTGGCAGTTGGGGCCAGACAGCCCAGGCCGGGAGGCAGTCAGTCAGGCCCAGAGGGCTTAGGAGGCCTCAGCCGGGTTCCCTCACGGCCCCCAGGTCCCAGGGCCCGAGGTGGGGCCCCACTTTGGTGAGTGTCCAGGACCCTGGGCACCCAGTTTGGGGACGAGGAGCCTGAGGCGGCTGATCTGCGGGCCAAAGTGCTGACTAATGATTTTGAAACCTGTTTACGGAGGCCACGGGACCGGCCCCTGGCTGAGGGGAAGTTCCCTGCCCGGCTGTCTATGTTTTGGTGTATGTTTTGGTGGCCTCCTCCCTCTTCCCTTGCTCTTTCCCCTCCCTCTTCAGAGCTGGGCCATGGCCTTGGGGGCTGTCGCGTGACGTGACGGGCAGGGCACAGGTCCAGTGTGACAGCGAGTACCTGGAATTCGGGCACTGGGCACAGACACACTCTGTCCTGGGGCCAGCAGAGTGGCCCCCCCTCTCCACCTCCACCTTTCCCTGTCCCCTCCCCACCTCTGCTCTCCCTTCCCATCCTGGGGCCGCCGCACACCTTGTGGGCAGCGCCACTTCCTCTCGTGCTGGTGGCGAGTCAGCATCCCTGCTTGGAGGAGGCGCTCTTTCTGAGGCCGTGTGGCCTCCCCCCGCCCCAGGGCCTGGCCTCTGCTGGGGCTCTGCTCTCACCCCCAGGGTGTAGGCTGGTCCCCTGAGTCCGTGGACTCCACCGAGACACACGGGACCTGGGAAAAATGGCTTTTAAAACTAGGTAATAAATGACTTAGTTTAAAAAGATTATGAAAGCGGACTTGGAAGAAGGTAACCCCTTTGCCTGTTGACCCCCATCTTACCCCCAGAGCCCCCCCCCCCCACTGGTGGTTTCTGGATCTCTCCAGGGACAGGAACACGTTCGTACAAGCCCCTGTGCCACCACAGCATCTGCTGTCCTGCATGTACCTTGGGGAAGGATCTTTGTCACTGCACACAATGTCCTAATGTATGTGAGAAATTACACCCTTCTCCCAAGAAAATTCCCCCTGAACTCCTGCGAGGTTCCTGCCC
Organism: Helogale parvula; assembly: GCA_004023845.1. Lineage (NCBI taxonomy): Eukaryota > Metazoa > Chordata > Mammalia > Carnivora > Herpestidae > Helogale > Helogale parvula. Next base: position 34,030 of record PJEM01010502.1, on the reverse strand, counting down.
CTAACTAAGCACAGTGGTTTGGAGCCCAGAGACAAGCTAGATGACCTACTTCCAGTCGTGGCTCTGCCACTTAAAGTGGCTGTGTGTCCGTGGGCAGGTATCTTAACCTCTCTGCGCCTCCATCTCTTCCCGTGTTGAGACGTGGAGTTGTGCTCGCATCTGGTCAGGGAGTCCTGTGCACGTTCGCTGTTCCAGTTGTGGCTGTGGGTGTTCCTCGTGGTCGTGTTGGGGGCCGTCGCCCCAGTGCAGGGCTGACTCGCCAAACCCCGCCGACGGCACGTGGCGTTTTTCTGGGATTTTGACACGGCAGTCGTGTGGGGGAGACTGCCCTTGCCCTCACTTCTGCCGTGTGGGGACGTGAACCTGCTCCTGGACAGGAGCCCTTGGGTAAGGGGACACGTGCTTCCAGCTGGGGACAGTTGTTGGATTGTGGCCCCCAGAGTGAGCCTGAACACGCAGCAGTGCTGCCGTCAGAAGGGCCGCTCCGCCCCCCCCCCCCCCCCCCCCCCCCCCCCCCCCTGGGGGGGGGGGGGGGGGGGGGGGCAGTTTTCAGACTGGCGGTGGCGGGAAATGGCCTGTCCGTGTGTTTTTACTTGTGAGTGAGGCTCAGCATCCCGCGGTGTGTATTAGGAACACCACCAGTCCTGCGCATGATCCCTGTTGGCCTTTAATCACTGGGGCTGGGTGGCACCCTCGTTCTCGATGGGCCCCCAGGTGAATTATCTTTCTCTGAGCCCAGCTCCTCCATGAGTTCACTCTGGTGACATACCTTGGGCAAGCTGGTCAGTCTCTTGGTGTCTCAGTGTTACCTGTAAATTGGGAGATAATAGTACACCTATGTTGTAGGGTGGTCGTGATGAGAACCCGGATCGATTTATGTCAGGTACTTAGATCTGCAGCTGCTGTGTAACAGGTACTATATAAATATTGATTTGTAGGAGCTCTTTATATATTAAGGAAGTCCTTTTGTGATTGGTTGCAAACATTCTCTCAGATGGTAGTTTTGTGGCTCTTATGTAATTAGGGACATTTGCCAGGCTGATGTGGCTGCCTGGTGGGGGACCTTCAGGACTCTGTTCTGAGTGTGGTATATGGTGTCTGGACACGCTCTTCCCCAGAGAGGGTGGCCATTGCAGGAATCAGGATATAGGACGGTGCCTGCCCAGCATGCCCCAGGTGGAGGGCTGATGGTTACAGGCCTTGCCCTCCCCCTCCTGAGGCAGCTGGTTCCCACAGCTGGTTCCCCCGGGCCACCTGGCTGGGGACAGAGTGGGCCCACCTCCTGCTGACATGTGGCCAGTAGAGACCTCTGTCCTGCCTTTCAGGACAGTGCCAGTCCTCAGCCTCGCTGTTTGCTCTCTGAGAGGGGCCAGGGCCCGGGGGACAGGATGCGGGCCTTGTGGGAGCCCCTTGGCACCAGCTCAGTTTTAATTTAGAATTTGGAAGCATAACGCATCCTGGGCAGTAGGAAACGCAGATTACGGGGCCTTAGGAAGCACTGTGCGCGACTCCTAGGTGAGGGGAGAAATAGGGCATGCTGCTGGCCCTGGTGACTCAGGCCCCAGCTTCTCCCTGTGTGGGACTGTGCCCCTGCCATTCGAGGGGACTCCTCCCTGCCACTCTGTGGGCTCTCAGTGCCGCGCTGGCTGCTGGGGCCCTGGTGCCCGCGCTGGATCCCACTGCCAGCTGCCCGGACAGTGCCGTGGAGCAGAGCTGCTGCGGGCACATGCACGGCACGGCTGTGGACTCCCTGGGTGTGCAGTGGCTGCGGCTCAGTGGGCTCCGACAGTGGGTGTAGACTCTGTTCTCCAGGGACCATACCTGCGCCCGCTCCCCTGGCCCTGAGTGTCCTGGCATTTCCCGAGAGGGGGGCGGGCCCAACGTGCAGGAGGAAGGGAGCAGCAAGGCCAGGCCGCCCTCTGGGGAGCTGCCTGCCGGCACACAATGGGCGGCTGGGGAGGCTCCCCGAGGAAGGCGGGTGGGCTGGGCATCCTTCCCTTCTTGGAGCTGTCTGGAAGGGCTCGCCTGGGGCGGCCGGCAGCCCTGCTACCAGGGGCGGCTCTGTTCTGGCTCCCGGCCGGGCCCTGACCACCTTCCTGAGCTGAGACGGCCGGCCCCCGAGGAGTAACTAGCTAGGCCAGCGCTGGCCCACCCACTGAGTGCCCCGTGGCAGGGCGGCCTCCGTGCCAGGCTGCCCAGAACACCTGGCCTGGCCCCGGGGCCTGTGGGACCCTGCCAGGGGAGGGAGAGGGCTCTACTTCATCTCCCTTGTACCAGGCGCACAGGTTGGGGATCCTCACCCTCTTTCTTGGGGCTGCACAGGGAGGTAGTCGGGAGTCATCTGGAGCCCCGGGGAGCGATCATGGTCTTATCCAGTGTGTAGACTGAATCTAGCCTGACCCCCAGGAGGTGGCTCAGCGCCTGGAGCCTGTGTGGCCTCTGCTCACGCCCCAGGGAGCTGGGGAGAGCCACACTTAGCCTGTGTGGAGGCCGGCAGCGGTGGGACCCAGGGTCCCTTTGGGTTGTGCTGGGTGGACGGGGGCAGGCCAGCTGTGGCCCCGGAGGCAGTGCTGACCCCCCCCCTTTCCCCCCTGAGGGGCCCCCAGCAGTGACTGTATGGCCCCGGGTGGACTGGGCAGGGGCCTGAGCACGGAGCCTGTCTGGAGAAATGCCCCACCCAGGGCCCCCAGGGCCCAGGGAGGCTTGCTGCCTGCACCTTCTGCTCTTTGTCAGGGCCGGCGACCATGCTTGCCAGGCTCTCCTGGGACCTGGCCTGGTGTTGGCACAGGGGCAGGCTGAGGACAGGCTTCCGGGCCTCAGTGGGGACATGCCCCAGCCAGTGCAGTTGGGACATCACAGGCCTCCGAGAGCCCACCTCCCAGGTGGGGAGGCTGGGATCTGTCCCAGGGTGGTAGGGGACCCCTGCGTGGCTTCCTGGGTCACCCGAGCCGGAATGCCCCACGGTGAGGTTGGCTTGGTGCCCTGCCCTCTGTGCGCCTTGCCTGGGAGAGCCTGGTGGGGAGGAGGCTGACCCCCGGGCAAGGGCAGAGGGACAGCAATCGGAGGAGGAGGAACCCAGGCCCCGTCTGGCCTGCTGCTCCCTGACTGTGCACTGAGGGTCCGTGCGCCCCAGCGAGGCTCCCGAGTGGCCTCAGGAAAGGAGGCCTCCAGGAAGGTGCTGTGACCTGTGGGGATGGGGCCTGCCTGGGGTTGGCAGCGGCCAGGGGACCCGGGGGGGGGGGGGCCTGTGGGATAGGGTCTTTGGAGGGAGGGCATCTGCCATCACACCTGGATGGGGTGTGGGGAAGGGGTGTAGGGAAGGGGTGAGAGCAGGGCCGAGGTGTCCCAGGTTCTTGGGCACAAAGTGGACTCCGTTGTGACTTGTGTGGAGGAGACCTTCTTTCCAGGAGAGGTTGTGGGGTCTGGGAACCCCCCCTGTTGGGGGAGAGGCAAGGGGACAGGTCAGGGGTCTGCACTCTGCTCCCGCCTGGCACTGGCATTCTCACCAGTCCTGGCGCATCACTCCCTGGGGACATCCAGGGGAATGGATGCTGTATCTCTGTATTGCCTGTCACTTTGGCCCTGCCTGCCCTGAGTTTGGGGCTCTTCTGAGACCTAGAGGTGCGTGGGCCTGAGTCCCAGCTCTGCCCCTCTGCTCTGTGGCCCAGCTGCTCTGGGCCACTCAAGACAAGAGTGCTTGTCATGGTCCTCAGAGCCCACTGGTCAGTAGTAACTGGAGCATGTCCAGCGGGCACCCGAGGTGGCCACGGTCAAGGCGATGGCAGGCAGGGAGCAGGCGGCCTGAGTGATGCCATCTCCTGGGCTCTCTCTAGCACCTGCCTCTGCCCTCTGGGGTCCTCTGCCTGCAAGCCTCCCACCCCCTCCTGGCCATCAGCCCCTGCCTGCCCCCTCCTGGTCCCTCTGCCCCGCCCAGTGTGTGCCTGGGGACTCCCTGTAGCTGCCCTGTGTTATCTTCCACCTGCAGCTGCTGGGAAGGACCTGTCTTGTGTGGGGAGAGCCCCCCCCTCCCCCCAGTGACAGGGAGCGCAGGGCGGGGCGAGCTGGAGCTGGCCCCACCCCCCGTGCTTCTGGCCTCCGTGGACTTGCCTCCCTGCACAGTGGGGGGCGGCAAGTTGGGGCTGTGTGTGGAGCACAGAGAGAGAGAGGACTTGTGCTGTGGCTCCGGGCCCAGTGCCCTGCTGGCACCGAGGTCTAGGGACCTTGCTGCTGGCTGGCAGAGCCACAGCCTGGGGAAGAGCTGGGGACGTCTGTCTGCAGGACAGCAGAGAGGTTAAGAGCCCGCCCGCCTGGCTGACCTGGCTTCTGGGGCCTCAGATTACTTGGCTGTGACTTGGGGTTCTCAGAGGCACCTCCCACCAGCCACATCCAGGTGGGGGCGTTCTGTGCGTGGAGGAATGCTGTTGGTGGGGGCTGCCTGTGAGCTGGCCTGGGTTCTCCACGGTCTCATGGGGGTGGACCCCGCTGAGGGTGCCAGCAGCACACGAGGCCACAGGTGGCCCGGAGCTGAGCCAGAAGCCGGCCTGTGCTGGGCTCAGGCTGGCCACGCCGACCTCATGTGTTGGCATTTCTGATGCTGGAGTGTGGAGTGGTTTGTGGGTCAAGGCCCTCACACCCTGGCTGTGTCCTTCCTGGGGACCCGGGAGACCATTGGCAGGGTAGAACATTAAGCTGAGTCCTGTCAAAACCTCAGGGTTGGGCCTGACTCTGATCTTGACAGTGACCTGGGCAGTTGAAGGTTGCCCATGCCACCTGCCCTCCCAGGACCTCAGCCTCCTTCCCAGGCTTGGGAAATGGAGTGCTCTGATTGGCTGCCCCTCCTGTCATTCAAGCCCAGGGGCAGATGATTCAGAATCAACACCCCCCCTCCCCCGCCCCCCCCCCCCAGCAGCCCTGGGGCCGTCAGGCCAGCAGGTGCCTGTGCTCACTGGCGTGGAGGGCCTAGGTGCCGAGCGCCTGGGTCACACTGAGGCTCAGGCGAGCTTCCTGGAGGACTGGTGGGGGCAGGGGGATGGGGGGAAAGTGCTCCCCTCCACTTCTCATTGCCTCCTCTGTGTCCTGCAGGAAATGGCCAATTCCGTTTATCTGGTCATGGAGGTGAGTTCCTCCTGCAGGCCCCGCTGTGAGGGTGAAGAGGCTGGGCCCTGCTGGCTCCTGGTCCTTGTCACCTGGGGGTTGGAAGCTGGTTGCATATCCTTGGGGGTGACTGGACGTCTCCACTGCCCTCTTCAGTATGGATTGCAAGGGATACCTGGCCCAGGAAGGAGGCCGGGAGCAAGGGAGCGGGTGTAGGGTGGTGGGGAGAGCGGGCCGGGCCGCAGGGTCGGTCTCGGGCACTGACCGGGCCGTGCGCTGCTGTGTTGCAGTACTGTAACGGCGGGGACCTGGCTGACTACCTGCACAGTGAGTGACACCCCTCGGCCCTGGGGCTCCGTGCTGTCTCACCCCAGCCTAGCCTGCAAGCTAGCCTCCCTCCCTGCACTCGCTGGAGAAGACGGAAGGGGCCGGGAGTCCCCACTGCAGACACATGTGGCGTCAGCCGTTGGGGACAGTCTTTTGGGACAGATTCCATCAGGAAGAGCCCCTCTTGAATGGGGTCTGAAGTGGTTTGTGGGGATGTGTTGCCTTCTGACGCCCCCCACCCCGCCCGGCCCTACAGGGTCCCCGGACTTGGCCGCCTGCTCTGCAGGACCCCCAGCAAGGCTTGGCTTCCCACGGGGGGACCCTAGGTGCCTCCAGTCCCCTCACCCTGAGGGCAGGTCCTGGGGCTCAAGGGGTAACTGAGAAAGGGCGTTAGGACAGCAGCACCTGGTGGCGGGTGGGGCGGTGGCACTGAGGCCCGAGGGGTGGGAGGAGGTGTGGGACGGTGTGTGGGAAGATGACGCCAGCCACCTGGCGGTGGGGAGCTCCGGTCGGGCCATTGTGAGTCACAGGCCTGGCTACCTCGGGCCTTCTGCGGGGCCCGCAAGGCGCCAGGCGGCTGGGAGGGGCGCGGAGTGCGAGGCGCCTGGGTGAGCCACGCCCCCGTCTCCCCGCAGCCATGCGGACGCTGAGCGAGGACACCATCCGGCTCTTCCTGCAGCAGATCGCGGGCGCCATGCGCCTGCTGCACAGCAAGGGCATCATCCACCGCGACCTGAAGCCCCAGAACATCCTGCTGTCCAACCCCGGCGGGCGCCGTGCCAACCCCAACAACATCCGCGTCAAGATAGGTGAGGCCCGGGCCGGGGCCGGGGCGCTCGTGGGGAGCCCCCGGAGCCCCGCCGCCCTGCTCACGCGCCCCTCCCCGCCTGCAGCCGACTTCGGATTCGCTCGGTACCTGCAGAGCAACATGATGGCGGCCACGCTCTGCGGCTCTCCCATGTACATGGTAGGTGGGCCTCGGGCCCCTCCAGCTGCCTCCCCTCGCCTCCTACCACCTCTGGCAGGGACGCCTGGCTGCCGCTGGCACCGGGCCTCGGTCGCCGTGCACCCCTGTGCGGACCTGTGCCCTTGACCCCCCAGGCCCCCGAAGTCATCATGTCCCAGCACTACGACGGGAAGGCCGACCTGTGGAGCATCGGCACCATCGTGTACCAGTGCCTGACGGGGAAGGCGCCGTTCCAGGTGAGCGGGCCCAGGGCAGGCGCGGGCTGGGTGCCGATCTGGACCCTGACACTCCCCTCAGGGTCCCGGCTCGGCCACCAAGCACTGCCCCCCTGCAGCCGTCCCCCACTGGAGCGCAGCCCCCCCACTGACAGACCCGAGGCTGGAGCGTGCGGGCTCTGGAGTGCGTCTG
>PJEM01010502.1:0-27134 GCA_004023845.1 Helogale parvula | reverse complement strand
TCAGCTGTTGCCAGCTTGCCCCTCAGCCTTCTTTGCCTGCCCGGTGACCTCTAGCTCCCCGCACCCCTCCCTGTCCCTTGCGGTCAGTGCTGGGAAGGTGGGGTGCTCTTGCTCTTGGCCGTACACTGGTAGTGGCATCAGTGCCTGGTACTAACCAGTGTGCAGTGAGCAGACATGACCACACATGTGCCAGTAGGCTGCCCCCGTGGGGTGCAGTGCCCACCGCGAGGGAAAGCTTATTCTGAGTCCCTTGCAGCGGTGGGGCTCGTGGAGTATTTAATTTCAACAAGCAAACATCCAGTCATTCCAGGGGTCTGGCCTCCTGGTTTCTGGCCCTTCGGATTGTCCTGTGCAATCCCGGGGGTCTGCAGCGTGGGTGGGGGCGGAGGGAAGCCCCTCCCAGGGAGCTCAGAGGGCATGTGCTGCTTGGTCCAGGGCCCTGAGTGGTGGCCGTGGGACCTCACATGACGCCCCCCCCCCCCCACCAGGCCAGCAGTCCCCAGGACCTCCGCCTCTTCTATGAGAGGAACAAGACTCTGGTACCCACGTAAGTGCCCCCACCCCGACCTTGGTGCCCACTTCCGTGCCCTCCCCCGGCCCTGGGTGGGCAGATGTGTCATGTCTTCCGGCCCTGCCGCAGCATCCCCCGGGAGACGTCTGCGCCGCTGAGGCGGCTGCTGCTGGCCCTGCTGCAGCGCAACCATAAGGACCGCATGGACTTCGGTGAGTGGGGCCTCCAGCCGCCTGTCCCCACCCTGGGCCCCTGGGTGCCCTCAGCCCCTGGCCCGGTAGCCTGGTTTTGCTGCAAGAAAGCCCTCTGGCAGGGGGGTGGGGGGCCAGCCGGGAGCACCATCCTTCCCCCGGGGGCTCCTGGGGTCTCGCTCACCCACCCTCCCTTCTGCAGACGAGTTCTTCCATCATCCTTTCCTTGACGCCAGTGCCACTGTAAAGAAGTGTGAGTCCCTGAGGGTCTGGGGGCCCCCAAGGCCGTGGGGGGCTGGCAGCAGCTGATGGGCACACAGCAGGTTTAGAGGGATAGGGGCTGGGGGTGCCCCTGCCAGTGCCTGGGTCCCCCGGGTGGGCGACGGCAGGTTCCGCTCAGTGCACTGGGAGCTGTTCACCTGCTGCCCATGGGCTGGCCCGGCCGGGCTGGGGGGAGGGGTGGGGACGGTGCCTGCGCGCTGACTTGTGCCCTCGCCAGCCCCTCCCGTGCCCGTGCCCTCGTACCCGAGCTCCGGGTCCGGCAGCAGCTCCAGCAGCAGTTCCACCTCGCACCTGGCCTCCCCCCCGGTGAGTCACCCGCTGGGGGCCCGGCCCTGGGCTTCTCTGCCCTGGGGTTTGGAACGTGAGGGGTCACACTAGGGTCAGAGCAGTCTCAGGACACTCGCCTTTATTTCTGTGGGTTTGTCTGATCCGCTCACACAAGATGCCCGGAAACATTCTGATTATAAAACGATGAAGCGTGAGAAGCTGGCAGAAACCCCTTTGGGCCCCTCCGCCCCAGCCCTTGTGTTCCAGAGCAGACCTGCTAGGTGTGGGTCCGTGTTCTTCAGGGCCTCCGTGAGTGCTGGTGTGCACCCCTGGGAACGGGGGCAGGGAGGCCTTGCGTCCCGGAGCCCGCCAGGCAGTGCCCGGCCCTCTCGGCACGGAGGTCTGCTGAGGGTGCGCAGAGGCGGTCCTTGATGCCTGATGGTACCCAGCACATATGGCCTCCCTTTCAGGCCTTTGCAGAAGTGATGGAGAAGCAGGGTGTGTGGCAGGTGTCACTGAAACAGGGTCTCCCCAGGAGCTCTGTCCAGTGACTGTCCCTGTGGGACCCAGCCTGGTGCCAGCTGGAGGCACAGCATTTCGGAAACTCCCCATTTCAGAATGGGAGAAGGGGTGGCCCCTCGGGAGGAGAGCATGTCATCCCCTTTCTCAGCACCCTGCAGCACCATTTTCACCCAGGCCCTGGGGCCAGGTCTCAGTGGTCTCCCCTCTGACCCCCAGTCCCTCGGGGACATGCAGCAGCAGCTACAGAAGACGCTGACTTCCCCGGCCGACGCTGCTGGCTTCCTGCACGGCTCTCGGGGCTCCGGCGGCAGCAGCAAGGACTCGTCCTGCGACACGGATGACTTTGTCATGGTCCCGGCCCAGTTTCCAGGTTTGCTTCATTGTGAGCTTGGGCGTGTGTGCTTGCAACCCTTTGTCTGCCTGTGGGCCCTCGGGATGGGTTCTGGGAGCTCCATACTGGGGCAGCTTGGCTACAGTGTGCAAGCCGAGTCCTGCCAGTTACCAGCAGGTGGTTGTGGACCGAGTGCCTGTGCTCAGGCCGGGCCCTCCACTCTCCCCACCGTGCGGAGCCCCTGCTCGCAGGGAGAGAGCTGCCAGCTCAGTAGTGAGCTCATGCCGTGCTCAGGACTCTGGGACAGGCCCAGCCCCTCCTCCAGCCTTATCCTGGGGTCCCGAGGTCTTCTCGTGCGCCTGGACATTGACACTACCTTTTGCTGCCCCTGCCCACCCCATGACTGGGTGGGAGTGGCCCTAGGCCCACATTGGGCAAGACAGGGAGGGCCATGGGAGAGGTTGACTGGGCAGCTATGGGACCCAGGGTGCCAGCAGAGGGCTCAGGCCTGGATTGGGAGCCAGGGACGCCCACCCTGGAGCTGGCTGAAGGCTGGAGTATGCACAGAGCACACAGGGTCTCCCTCTGGGGGCCCTGAGGTCTAGTCAGGTAAAGGGAGTCGGGGTGCACATGGCAGTGGGACTTGGGATCACCGGCTCTTCCCCCTAATTTGTCTCTTGGAGCCTTGCCCGGAGCCTGCAGCCAGTCTCTGGAATTGGGTGTGGGGTCACCCGGGAGCCAGGATGGGCGAGGAGGCCCAGGAAGGTGGGATGCACACTTGTCCTGATGCCCCGCCTCCCCCGTCTCCCATCTGCAGGTGACCTAGTGGCCGAGCCAGCTGGAGCCAAGCCTCCACCGGACAGCCTGATGTGTAGCGGGTAAGCCCCCTGCCCTTCCCCCTAACTGTTTTTTGGGAGAGGGGCATGCTGGCTCTGGCGGGTTGTCCTTCTGCCCTGCCCGGGTCCAGTTGGCCTGAGGTGTGTCCTGCCTATGTGCTCTGTCCCCACCAGGAGCTCACTGGTGGCCTCAGCTGGCCCAGAGAGCCGTGGCCGGACGCCATCTCCTTCCCCGCCCTGCAGCAGCTCTCCAAGCCCCTCCGGGTGAGCAGGGGCCAGGGGGGTGCAGCTGGGAGCGGCCCAGAGGCAGGGTTCGGGCCTCCCGCCCCAGGTCTGGCTTTGCAGACAGCACTGGAGCCAGGAGGTCCTGTCTTGGTTCAGGCCTAGAGGACACTGGGCTTCTCATGGGTCAGAGAGATGTAGACCCAGGGGTGGGGAGGTGCAGGGACCCTCAGGGACCAATATTGCCCCCCCCCATCCTGCAGGGCTGGGCGGGCTCGGGGTCCCAGAGCCCAGGTGGGGAGCAGGCCTAGCCTCGCTGGCCTTGCCTGGCGTCCCCATGTGACCCGGTGGCGGGTCCCACCCAGAAGCTCCTTGGGCACAGCGCGGTGGGGTGAGTGTGAGCAGTTCCTGCTGCCTGCGTGGTGGCGGTGCTGGGCACACACAGGTGAGGACGCAGGTGGCCTGGGTGGCTGCTGTCCCGGCGTGTTTGAGCCTAGGGTTCAGCCCGGTGCACTGCCTCCGTTGACCCCCCCCCGCCCCCCCCCCGCGTCTCTCTCCCGCAGCCGGGCCGGCCCATTCAGCAGCAGGTGCGGCGTGTCTGTCCCCATCCCAGTGCCCACGCAGGTGCACAATTACCAGCGCATCGAGCAGAACCTACAGTCGCCCACCCAGTACCAGGCCGCACGGTGCGTAGAGTCTACCCTCGCCTCTGACTCCGGTGGCTGAAGGGGCTCCCCCTAGTGGCGAGGCATGCCCTAGAGCTGTAGTCAGGTTTCCACTGCAGGGTTCTCACACGTCCAGTGTTGCAGGCTGTGCACTGTGTAACTCTCACCGTCACAATTTATATTGGGAACGTGCAGAGCTTCTGCATTTATTTTTTCTGGTAGATAATCACTGTTGTGTTTTATCTTAGAGACATAGAATGGAGTGCATAGGTGAGCGGTGGAGAGGGGCGGAGGGAGAGAGTGAGAATCCCAAGCAGGCTCCGTGCTCAGCGTACAGCCTGACTTGGGGCTTAATTTCATGGCCTGTGATTGTGACCTGAGCCTAAATCAAGAGTTGGGCGCTCAACCGATTGAGCCACCCGGGCAGCCCTATTAGACCCCATATTGATTTTTGACAAATTCTAGTGAACACAACAGGAGAAGAAAGCCCTTTGTTGGTAATTCCCAGAAGGCCCTGAAGGCTAGGAACTGTGGCCTCAGGCATGAGGAAGCTCCAGAGACAAACGGAGTCTCTCCTCCCTAGTTCTCACTGTAGCCAGCAGGGTGAGGGTCCCGTCCCCCCGAAGGCTCCTAGTGAGCCCGTTATTCGAGTGGTGGGGACGAGCTGTCTGGCCTGGCCGTGATCCTCCCCACTCGTGGCTGGGGCCTCACCTCGTGCCTTCTCGTGCCCCCAGGTCCTCTGCCATCCGCAGGTCGGGCAGCACCAGCCCCCTGGGCTTTGCCCGGGCCAGTCCATCACCCCCATCCCACGCCGAGCACGGAGCTGCCCTGGCCAGGAAGCTCTCCCTGGGTGGGGGCCGGCCCTACACACCGTCTCCACAAGGTGAACCTGGGCATCCCCTCAGGCCAGGGCGGGGGTAGGGAGACTGGCCCTCTGCCTGGGTGTGACCCTGGTGACCCCTCTCTCCTCAAGTTGGAATCATCCCCGAGCGGCCAGGCTGGAGTGGGACACCCTCTCCGCAGGCCCCTGAGATGCGGGGTGGCAGATCCCCCCGCCCAGGTAGGTGTGGCCCTGCCCAGGGGCAGGAGGGGAGAGTGGGCGAGGGCTCTCACAGCTCCCTTCTTCCAGGTCAGGGGAAGGTGGGGGTCTTGCGAGATGGTTTTCACCGTCTCCAGCTCAAGCCTGGAGGTTGTGCTGGTGCGCTCGGGGACTCGGGGTCTGCGCCCCCCACGCGGTCTGCCTGTGGAGCAGTGAGGGTGGAAGGAAGGTTAAATTGAGGGCCTTACACACACTCTCTTGCTTGGTGGGGGCGTGTGCCGGGCCAGGTGGCCCCCACATGGCAGTGACCGGGCTCTGTCCCGTCCCGTCCCAGGCTCCTCCGTGCCCGAGCACTCTCCCCACTCTGCTGGGCTGGGCTGCCGCCTACACAGCGCTCCCAACCTGTCTGACCTGCATGTCGTCCGCCCTAAGTTGCCCAAGCCCCCCACGGACCCGCTGGGGGCAGCGTTCGGCCACCCCCAGTCCAGCCCCCCGCAGCCCTCCCACGTGCTGCAGTCTTGCCGGCCCCTGCGAGGCTCGCCCAAGCTGCCTGACTTCCTGCAGCGGAACCCCTTGCCCCCCATCCTGGGCTCCCCCACCAAGGTAACGGGGCCCGGAGCTCGGTGGGGACAGGGAGGGAGGGGCTGCCCAGTCCTGGGAAAAGATCTCAGAGGGTTGCTCTGTGCTGAGGACCCCTTCCCATGCACCTCCTTAGGCCATCAGCGTCCTGCCTGGCAGGGTTAGGGGACGGGGACCTGGGGATAGGGAGCTTTGGGCCCCATGCTACAGCTCGGCTCTGGGCAAAGGACTTAGCTCCGCCCTTGCTGTGAAGTGCAGCCCGGTCCTGCGGGCGCAGACGCGCGTGCGGGGGTCCTGCGGGCGCAGACGCGGGTGCGGGGGGTCCTGCGGGCGCAGACGCGGGTGCGGGGGTCCTGCGGGCGCACACGCATGTGCGTGGAGGGTGTTGCCTTCCGTCCAGTGTGTGCAGGTCTGTGCCTTGCAGACCTGGGGCTGCGGCCACACGGGTGCTGGGCTGCTGAAGTGCTCATGGCGGCCCTTCCGCGCCGTCTGCTCCTCCTAGGCTGTGCCTGCTTTTGACTTCCCCAAGACCCCCAGCTCGCAGAACCTGCTGACGCTCCTGGCCCGGCAGGGCGTGGTCATGACACCGCCTCGGAACCGGACGCTGCCTGATCTGTCAGAGGCGGGACCGGTCCAGGGACAGCAGCTGAGCCCTGGCCTGTGGCCCACTGAGGACACCAAGAGCCCCTTTGGCAGGTATGTGGGAGGGACCCCTCCCCCATCCCCTTCTCTCTGGGGCCGGAGGAGAAGCCCGGAGTAGGCCTGTGTGTGGGGAGGGGCTTTATGTGCACCTCCTCCCGCCGTGACCATTTCTGAGCCTCACTCTGCTTGTGCAGCCAGTGGGGGACACTGCCTGCCCCCGGGCGGGCGGGGAGACCACGTGGCCAGCACACGGGCAGCCAGTGCCGCGTGAGGTCTGCGGGGGGGGGGCCGTGGCTGGGCGAGGACAGACAGGACGCTCACCACGGCTGCTCCCCCGCAGGTCTCTCAGTACCGGGCGTCTCACCGATCTGCTCCTTAAGGCTGCGTTTGGGACCCAGGCCCCTGACTCTGGGAGCACCGACAGCCTGCAGGAGAAGCCCATGGAGATCGGTGGGCGGGTGGGGGCTGCCCCCTGGTGGCTGGCGGGGTGGGCAGGGCGCTTGCAGCAGGGTCTGAGCTCCTCTTCTCTCTTGCAGCGCCCTCTGCTGGCCTCGGAGGGACCCTGCACCCCGGAGCCCGTCCTGGGGGGGCCAGCAGCCCGTCTCCTGTGGTGTTTACCGTGGGCTCGCCCCCCAGTGGGACCACGCCGCCCCAGGGCCCCCGTGCAAGGATGTTCTCAGGTGAGGACCACGTGGTGCTCCCCCAGGCTGCAGGCAGTAAGTGGCGCACGCAGGTGGGTCAGGTTGGGTCAGGAAGCCTGAGGTGCTGTCGTCCTCACGCAGGGCAGGGATAGTGCGCACAGCACCCATCTCTGCGGCCGCCCTGGGTGCCAGTCCCAGGGCACGCAGACATGCCCACAGCCATGGCTCCTGGACTGGAGGGGCCCACCTGCACTGGGGCAGGAGCCAGGGTGGCCAGCAGGAGGGAGGGCGCCCAGCTGGGGTGGGGAGTTGTGGGGAGCACGTCCTGCACGTGGGGGTGTCACAGCGGGCGTGGGGCTGCTGCGCCCCGGCCTTCTCCCCACAGTGGGCTCCTCCGGCTCGGTCGGTTCAGCCGGCTCTTCCTCGGCCCGTCACCTGGCTCCCGGGGCCTGTGGTGAGGCGGCCCCGGAGGTCCCGGCCCCCGGCCACTGCCGCAGCTTTGCTGACCCTGTCACCGCTAACCTGGAGGGGGCTGTGACCTTCGAGGCGCCTGACCTCCCCGAGGAGACGCTGATGGAGGTGAGCCCCGCGTGCAGCAGGCCCACGGGCAGCGGGGGTGGGGTGGGCCGCAGCCCCCTCCTTAGCTGCCTGCTTCCCCCCAGCAAGAGCACACGGAGATCCTGCACGGCCTACGGTTCACCCTCGTCTTCGTCCAGCAAGTCCTGGAGATTGCGGCCCTGAGGGGCAGCACCGGCGAGGCCGCCGGGGGCCCCGAGCTGCAGCTGCAGGAGAGCGTGGTGGCCGACCAGATCAGCCTGCTGAGCCGGGAGTGGGGGTGGGTGTGCCCCGTGGGGCCCGGGCTTGGGGGAGCGGGGAGGCGGGTCCCGTGGGGCCTCTGAGCCACCTGACGTGGGCGCTGCCTTCCAGCTTCGCGGAGCAGCTGGTGCTCTACCTGAAGGTGGCTGAACTGCTGTCCTCGGGTCTGCAGACCGCCATCGACCAGATCCGGGCCGGCAAGCTGTGCCTGTCGTCCACCGTGAAGCAGGGTGAGTGCTGGGCCCCCCCGAGAGCGCTGGGGGCTGGGGGCTGGGGGCTGGGCGCGGGAAGGCCAGGGAGGGCCTGACTGAGAAGCCAGGCAAGGCGGGTGGGAGGGGGTCGCCTGGGAGCAGCAGGGGTGCGGGGGAGGTGCTCCCGGGGAGGGGCCCGAGCTGACTGGCTGGCCCCCCCGCCGGCAGTGGTGCGGAGGCTGAACGAGCTGTACAAGGCCAGCGTGGTGTCCTGCCAAGGCCTGAGCCTGCGCCTGCAGCGCTTCTTCCTGGACAAGCAGCGGCTGCTGGACCGCATCCAGAGCGTCACCGCCGAGAAGCTCATCTTCAGCCACGCGGTGCAGACGGTAGGTGGGGGGTGCGGAGGTGGTGGGGGCTGGGCGGGTGCGACCCCGTGCTGAGCTGGCACCCTCCAGGCCCAGCACACGGGCCCCACGGCCCCGGGGCGTCCCTCCCGGCACTGCTTTGCGAGAGGGACTCCTTGTCCTCAGTTGCAGAGCCCGGGGCCTGCTTCTGAAGCTGCGCTGTGGGCGAGTGCCCTCCAGGGGACGCCAGCGCGTGCAGCCCCGCTTGGCCATGTGGCCCGTGGGCAGCAGGGCACCCGCAGAGGCCTGGGCCTTCTCTGCTTGGGGTCTTCCAGAGAGCTGGCTCTGAGGAGGAGGTTGTTTCTGAGAAAGCGTATGTGTGTAGCATAAATGCGCAGCCCGAGCACAGGTCTGGGGGAGGTCAGCCCCTCCTCCCGAGCGGTGACTGCTGGTGAGTTAGGCCATTGCGGTAGTGACCCCGCCTGCCAACGGGGTGCCTTGCCCCGCAGCGCCAGCCCACCTCAGCCACTGTTGGCCGTCTGGTTGCCCGAGGCTACGCGAGACTCTTTTCGGGCCCCTCAGTGGCCCCAGCAGCCCACAGGGCGCACCCCCGACACGTGTGCCAGGGTGTCGGGGCAGCTGGGCTGAGCCCCCCCATCCCCGGACCAGGTGCAGTCGGCCGCCCTGGACGAGATGTTCCACCGCCGGGAGGACTGTGTCCAGCGCTACCACAAGGCCCTGCTGCTCATGGAGGGGCTGCAGCACCTCCTCACCGACCGGGCGGACGTGGAGAACGTGGCCAAGTGTGAGTGCCTCGGGGCCAGCCCGGGGAGGGGGGCGGGCAGAGGGGGGCCGCACGGGCCCACTGACCCGCGTCTCCCTCGCCGCAGGCAAGCTGTGCATCGAGCGGAGACTGTCCGCGCTGCTGAGCGGGATCTGTGCCTGACTGCGGGGTGCCCGGCTCACCGCGCCCCAGCAGCTGGGTCTCCTGCCAGTCCCGCAGGCTTGGGGGCGGCCAGCTGGCCGGGCTTGAAGAAGGGACGAGCCCACGGCCTCGGTGCTGCTTGCCGGTGCCAGGGAAAGGTCGGGGGCTCCCACGTCTGCATCCTGAGCCCTGCCACGGTGGGCTTCGGGGTGCTGGGAAGACTCCGGACAGCCACAGTCCAGGCCGGGGGGCCCCCTGCCTCGCAGACGGGCAGAGCTCCTGGCCAGCCGTCACGACTTCCCTTGGACGCCTCAGTGGCAGGGAGCACGTGTGGCCGGACCCCAGGGCAGCCCTGATGCCCGCCGCTGTGCGGAGGATGAGCAGAGGCGCCGAGACTGCTCGGCCCCGGAAAAGGTGCGGCCCCCTCGTCCCCCTCCCTCCCCAAGACCACCCACCCAGCTTTGTGAACCGCGGAGCACTTTATGCCGGCGGCCCTGGAGCAGGACTGCCCGCCAGGTCCCGCCTGTCGCTGCGGGGCGAGTACATGCCCGTATACATACATACACACATTCGTAGCCGTGCGGGCGTGTGCCCGGGGCCCTCTCTGGGAGACAGAGGCCTCTTATTTAAATGTTCTTGTAGGGACAGACAGTACGAAGCCCCGAGCTTTCTGAACCCAGGACAGACGTTGAAGTCTATTCCACTTTACTCCTGAAATGTGTCTTATTTTTCTGCAGCTCTTTTTTTTAACAAAAGAAGAAAATTTGTAGTTTCAGATGTTTGTTTTGGAAGGGTGGGGCCGGCCGGGTGGGTCCCGGGTATCGTGCACACACAATGTGGGTGGCGGTAGGAGATGCCTGTCAAGGTGGCCCTGTCCCCGCCAACCCCCTCCCCCCCACCTGGCCAGGGGCTGTTTGTGCAAAGCCTCCCATCCAGCTCTCACGGTGGGTTTTGATGCCAAAGTCGTGTGTGTGTGGCCCCTTCCCCCTGCCCCACCGCAGGCTGGGTCCTGGCTGCCACTGGGAGGCTGGGGGTCCTCCTGGCCTGCCCGGCCTTGCCTCGCCCCCCTCGTCTGCATCCTGGAGAGGGCAGAGGAGGCTTGCCAGAGTCCAGGCACCTGGGCGAGGGGTGTAGTGTCTTACATCAAGACATAAAAGACACCTTTGTGTTTCTTTCTTCGCAATACTTGAAATATTGCCACTGTGCTTCGACTTGGACGCAGCCCTGTGACTTGTTCCTCGCTGCACGGAACGTGTTTGTATTTATTGCTTTATGGCCGGCTGAGATCCAGGGCCACCGGGAGGCTGGCGCCATGGGAGCGGACTCGTGGGTGCCCACGTGGGCTGCCAGTGGACCCTGTTCTCTACAAGCTGCGCCTGGTCCTTGGTCTACTTTAAAAGGAGTTTTGTGTGATTCCCAACCCCCCCCCCCACATTTGCATTAAATTGTGTAATACCGATTTAAAGAAATAAACCTTTGGAACTGAGTGGCTGTAGCTGATGGTTGGATTGTCACCATCTCCGGTGTTGTGTCACACACTGTGTCCCAGGCGGCCTGCAGTAGCACGTAGAGTCTGGCCCCGCACATGCTGGCCACTGGGCTCAGCCTGGTCACAGACCCCCAGGGCTCAGGTGCACTGATGTGAGTTCGAGGCTGTGTCCATCCCCCGGCCACCAGGGCTGCCTGTCCTTGTCCCTGGGCGTCCCCCCAGGAGGGGATGCAGATTGTGAGGGGAGCCAGCGCGTTCCCCACACGCTGCCCAGCCCTGTGGTTCTGCCCTGATTCCGGGCTGTGGTTGGCTGCGTTTCCTTTATGACTGGTGACCTCCGGCACCCGTTCACATGCTCAATGGGATGGCTGGCCTAAGTCGGATGAATTGGAAGATTTGCAGTTTTAAAACTACAACTGTTCTTGTAAGTTTTCGAAATACCTCATTACCAAACTGACTAACTGCCATCCTACATGAGAGCTTGTGGAGAGATGGTGCCGGGGCAGCAGAGGGCGGGGCCCGGAGGCTTCCTGCAGACAGGCCGGCAGGCAGTGCTGGCGGGGGAGGGGAGGACAGGTGGGACCCCCATCCCCTTGGCTCTTTGGGGCTCCTGGTATGTTAGTTACAGGAAGGAATGCCCAGAGGGTTAAGGCAGTCATGGCATTTTGTTGCCAATTCAGAGTCCCCGCAGGCTTCCTCCCTGACCCTGCCGCTTCTCTGGTTGTTTACACCTTGTGTGGGTGGGGGACATGTGTTACAAGGACGCACGCCATCTCCCTGGGGCCATATCACACGCACACATGGTGCCCGTCCATCCGTGGGTTGGACACATGTATGATGGCGCGTACCCAGCATTGAAGCACCACATAGAGTGTCCTCGATGCCCCGCCCCCCGACCCTCTGTTCTGCCCATTCCTCCCTTCCCAAAGTTCCGGCAAACCTGCCATAATTTTGAGTTTTCTACAACATCCAAGAGTTGGAATCCTATAGTTTGCAGCCTTTCTGGACTGGCTTCTTTGATTTAGTAAATACACACTTCAAGTTCCTCTGTGTCTCTTCATGGCTCATTTCCTTCTGGCTCTGAATATCACTCCATTGTTTGGATGGGTCACTATCCAGTCACCAAGTGAACAACACCTCAGTGTTTCCAAGTTTTAAGGATTATGGCTAAAGCTGCTATAAACACGCCCTGTTCGGGAACCTGGCGGCAGGGGCGGGCCCAGGAGGGCTGGTCCCCTTTCTGTCCGAGGCCTCCCAGGCCCCTGCACGTTCCAGGCACATTCATAGGGGCCCTTGGCCAGGAGGACAGGCTCGGGCTTGCCGCTGGAGCTGGTGCGGTCTGAGGATGGAGCAGATACTGCGGGTCGCAGGGAGCCTCTCCTACCTACCCTACTGGGGTGCTTACCTCTGCCTGCTTCACTCCTCCCGGGACCCTCGGGCAGGCTCAAGGCAGGAACAGGGGAGTCTCCATCCCTTCCCACCTGATGGCCTGGCTGGGGGGCTCCTCAGGGGCTGTACTCAGCACAGCCTGGGGCTTGGGCCTGCCCCTAAGACAGACCTCTCCCTGAAGCCTCTGCATTGAGCCCCGCCGGGCGGGTCTCGTTGGCCGGGTTAGTCCTGGATGCCCTCCACTGGGGGCCCTCTGAGCTTCGAGAGCAGGGAGGGAGCGCTCCCTAAGAGGGCATCTGTGGGAGGAGGGTGGGGGGGTTGCCCTCTGCAGAGGTGGCCCAAGAGGTGCTCTGCCACCTGAGTTCCCCAGGTCACACATGGCCGGGCCCTTCTGTCAGCCCTAGGACCCGGAGGCTGCCGTCCTCCCTCCTGCAGAGGGGGTGGGGACTGTCCTGGGGCTGGTTCAGCACAGGTGAGCCATCCTCTCTCACATGCGTGAGCTCCTTCTCAACTCATCCTCATCTTTTTTTTTAAACATTCTTTTTACATTTATTTTTAGAGAGAGAGCGAGAGCGAGAGAGCGCTTGCGTGAGCGGGGGAGGGGCAGAGATCGAGGGAGACACAGAATCCGAAGCAGGCTCCAGGCTCTGAGCTGTCAGCAGAGAGCCCGACTTGGGCCTCGGACTCAGGAACTGTGAGATCATGACCCGAGCCGAAGTCCAACCTCAACCAACTGAGCCACCCAGGCGCCCCTCAACTCATCCTCCCCTTTAAGCTCAGAAGAGCCTGGGTGGAGCATGGTCCATGGAGACCCTTGTCAGCGGCCACTAAGCCACTTTGTGTCTGGGCCTGCCTGTTGTGGGCACTGCATGTAGATGGGGCCATACACCAGGAGGACTTGGGCATCCGGTTTTTTAATGTGGGCAGTGTTTTTAAAGCTCACTCACATTGTGAATGTGTGGCCAGTTCTTACAGTTCGCTTTGCACACGGCGCTTTTTACTTTGTGATGCTCTATTTATTTTGCCGGCTGGTTGTGTCACTGTGGGTGTCCGCACCAGAACGTGAGCTTCCGAGGCCGAGGTTTTGTCGCTGCGCTCCTGGTCCACTCGGTAAACAGCTACTGAGCGCCTGGTCAGTCTCCCCGCGGACCCAGCGCAGGCACTTCCTGCCGCCTCCCAACCCCTCCCGACAGGAGATGAGGCACCTCCGCCCCCGCCCCCATCCCCACCCCGTCCCCACAGGGCTCTACCCCACAGGACTGAGCTGCCCAAGTGTGCCCCAAGTGCCCCCCAAGTGTGCCAGAGCCCGCCCTGCGGCAGAGCAAACTCCTGCCACCGCGGATCCGGGAGACTGGAGGCGCTGGACTGCGCACCGGGGCTGCTGCTGCGAGCCTCCAGGCCAGGGGTTAGGGTCTTTCCCTGGGGTCCTCCTCGGGGACGCGGGGCCGGCGGCGCTGGCTCCCTAGGGCGGCGCCGCCACCGGGAGCCGAGCCTCGGAGCTCGCCCTTCGGAGCACCTGTCAGCACCTGCGGGCGCGGAGCAGCCGCCGGCCGAGCTTCGCCCCGCCCCCGGGCCTAAGCCCCGCCCAGGAAACTTTTGTCCGCGCGCGGCAGCCGTCGGAGCGCGTTGCACTTCCGCCTTCGCCCACGTGGTCCGGCTCGGGCTCAACCCGCCGCGTCGTGAGTGGGGCCGGGTGGGTGCGCGTCCCTCTGGTTCCGGCGAGAGTCGCCGCGGTCTCCCGGACTCCGGAGGGAGAGCCGGCCGGGCGGGGCGGGGGACCGGGCGGGGCGGGGCGGGGCGGGCCCGGGGAGGGCCGAGGCCGAGCGCGCGCCCCCCGCCGTCACCGGCCGCGCATGGCGCTCCGAGTCGTGCGGGCGGCGGCCTGGGCCGTGAGGAGAGCCTGCGGACCGTGCAGCCCCAGCCTGGGACCGCGTCTGCTCCGGTAATGACGGTGCGCTTGCCCGGGCCCGGTCTCCAGCCCACGCCCAGCCTCGCGTGGCCGCCTCGCTCATGCCGTCCGTGTCCCTGCAGCTTGTCCCCCATGGCCGGGAACGTGGAGGCCGCCGCACCCGTGGGCGCCCGGCCGGAGCGCGACCCGAAGGCTCGGAGTGGCTGGCGGGGCGGGGCCAGGATCTGGGAGGAAACAGAGCAGCGGGCGAAGAAGCTCAAGAGCGGCCCGGACGCGGACCCGCACAGGAAGCTGCCCAAGCGGAAGGTCGTGCTGCTCGTGGGCTATTCCGGGAAGGGCTACCACGGCATGCAGGTGCGGGGCCGCGGGGTGTGCGGGGCCGCCGGGTGCCGGGCACAGGTGGGCGGGGCGGGCGAGTCCCCTTGGGCAGAATTTAGATTGGAATCCAGGCAGCTCTGAGCCCTGCTCCGTCCCACAAGCCCCCCAGGCGGCCCAAGGGCGGCCCCCCTCTGCCGCCAGCCTTTCTGCAAGTGATTGATTGAAGCTCTCCATGGGAGGCAGCCGCGGTGCTGGGGGCTGGAAGACTCGCCTGTCGTGTTTGTCAGATCCGTTGAGGGTCAGAGGCTGTAGGCAAGCAGAATTCTCTCTTCCGTGAGAATAGTCAGCGTGGCCGCCTCATTGATGTCATAGAACCCTGCCGGCCCTGGGGTCTGGTTAGGGCAAGCTCGGCGGGGTCCTATCAGGGAGCTGTTAGAGGTCGAGGGTGTCCTTTCCCAGCACGCATTAATCCCAAGAGGTTGTGCAGACTGGTCACATGAACGAAAGGGTTGAAGAGAAGCCAAAGACGCCAAGCCCAGCCCTGGCTGGCAGTGTCCTGGGGTGGGCTTCTCCCTGGGAGTCCAGGGCCTGTCTCCCTGTGGGGATGAGACCGGGTGTCCCTGGACAGCCAGCTGCTTCGGACAAGCTGGGCCTCCCCCAGGAGAGGGGCTGGTTTCGGATCTGGCCAGGTGGGAGGAAACTGTTTCAGGTGATCCCTGCTGTTGGCTGTTTTCACCCGACTTCTGGGCAGGGGTGGAGGGGTGTCTAGAGACTGTGGGCACCCTCCGGTAACTGTCCTGCCTGGCATGGGGTGGGGAGGAGCTGCGGTCTGTCCCCAGGGCCACAGTTGTGGGCACAGCACACAGGCTTCCCTCGTGGAGCAAGCACCACGGGCGCGGGGCTCCCGTCTGTGGGCGGCAACTGAGTGAAAAACATTGGTTTTCTTTTTTTAAGTAGTTTATTGTCAGATTAGTTTCCATACAACAAAACATTGGTTTCCTGCTCTTTTTCTTCAGAGGAATGTTGGGTCCTCACAATTCAAGACGATCGAAGACGACTTGGTGTCTGCCCTGGTCCAGTCGGGCTGTATTCCCGAAAATCACGGTGAGGACATGAGGAAGATGTCCTTCCAGCGATGTGCCCGGACGGACAAGGTAGGCGCCCTCTCTGCCCCTTTCCTGCAGTTTTGAGCAGCGCCTGAAGCCCCGGACAGCCTCTGTCCTTGACGCCACACCTTCGCGGCTTCTCTTGTCAAGCCTCTCAGCCGTGAATGACCGGCGCACGAACCAGATGCGCTGAGATGGGAAGAACTAAGCAGTTGTGGGGCGTTTCCAGCGCGGGTGTGGCTGGACCTTGGTGCTCCCTGCGGCCCATGCTTGGGTTGCCTCCTGTCTGTGAACCTTTCCTCTCCCCTGGAGGTGGCGTGATGGCCACAGCATCCACCGCCTTCAATACAGGCACGTCGGGCTCGCCAGTGCACGTGGGAGTGGAACATCAAATATTCTGGAAGGAGAAAGGAAACGGGGGAAACGGATCTTAATAGTCCATTTTATTAACCCCGTATTTCTAAGAGACCCTTCTTTCAACACGTGATCAACATAAGTACAGTTAACAGAACATAGTTTTTGTTGTGCGTGTGTGCACCCATGTGTGCACGGGTCTTGACCATCTGTTGGGGGCTCTGTGCCTGTGGCTCATCCCCACACTGGCCACATCTGGTGGACTGCGGAGTCTTGGTGGCTGTGGCCCAGGGCTGTCACTCAGTGCTGAGATGGAGTCCCACTCTGCTGTCTCATTGGCTCACGTATCTGTCCTGGGCTCAGGCACGGCTGGCACAGCAGCTGGCTGGGCAGTCTCGTCCTGTCGTGTTCCTTGGCATGGGACCGGCCTGGGCAGGAGCTCCCTGAGGAGAGTGGAGGGGTGCAGGGCAGGTGGGGAGGGCAGAGGGCAGAGGGCAGAGGCCTCACGCTCTTTTCTGGTAGATGTGAAATGCACAGTACACACCAGGCTGTTTGCCCCTGTCTGAAACTCTGGCCCTGAGACGCCTCCTGAGGTCACTGGGGTGTGACAGACATGGGCAGGTCAGTGTCCTGAGCCACTGAATGATGTCCAGGTCCTGAGGTACCCAGATCCCCCGGGTTTGTGCGTCAGGCTGGGACCCTAGAACTGGTGCCATTGTACTGATGGGAGAAGAAAACGGGGCCGTGGGTTCACTTGTAGGTGACGTGGAAACGTTTCAGGGTCCTGGGGTCCCTTTTTTCTTTTCAGTTTTTCCACTTTGCGGTTGTCTGGTTGTTTTCAAGGCAGGAGGAAGCAGACGCTTGCGCTGACAAAGAGCGTCTCAGAGCGTGGGGCGTAATTTCCGCTGTTCTTAGAGAGCGCCTCCTCCTGGCGTGTTTCCTCTTACAACACGGGAGAAGTAAAACTTGTGATGCTAACATCCCAACACCTGCGCCTCCGGCCCCCGGGATGAGTAAATGATGCCATTTTGTTAGTTTCTATTTCAGATTTTAACTTTTTTTAGGTTTTAAAAACCCTTCCTTGTTTTGAGAGAGTGTGCGAGCAGAGGCGGAGCAGGGAGGGAGACCCAAGCAGAGTCTGCGTCGTCAGCACAGAGCCTGACGTGGGGCTCCGTCCCAGGAACCCTGAGCTCCTGATCTGACCTGAAATCAAGAGTCAGACCTTTACCCGAGTGAGCCGTCCAGGCGCCCCCGAATTCAGATACTTAACTAAGTAGCTTCGTTGAGACACAGCTCACTCCTTACAGTCTGGCCACTCAGAAGGGTGCAATTCAGTGGACTCTTGTGTGTTTGCAGCAGTGCAGACACCCCTGCAGCTGCTGTGAGGATACTCCTCTCCCTGGAAGGGAGCCCACACCCCTTGGCAGTCTCTCCTGCCCCAGCAGTGCATCCAGAAGGTTCTCATGTCAGCATGTGACTGATACAGAAATGTAGCAGTGCGATCTGTTTTCATCCCCCCCCTTTTTTTAATGTTTGTTTATTCTTGAGAGAGAATAAACAGAGTGGGTGGGGGAGGGGCAGAAAGAGGAGACACAGGATCCCAAGCAGGCTCCCCGCTAACAGCAAGGGTCCAACGCAGGCCTGGAACTCAAACTGTGAGATCCTGACCTGAGCCAAAGTCAGGCCCTCAACCGGCCGAGCCACCCAGGTGTCCCTTGTTCCCTTCCTTTTTTTTTTTTTTTTTTTTTAAGATTTTATTCTATTTTATTGTCAGATTTTATGTTAAAGCAATCTCTACCTTGGGGCGCCTGGGTGGTTCAGCCGGTTGGTCGGCCAACTTCAGCTCAGGTCATTATCTTGTGGCTCTGGAGGTCAAGCCCCGTGCCGGGCTCTGTGCTGACAGCTCGGACCCTGGAGCTGCTTTGGATTCTGTGTTTCCCTCTCTTTCCGCCCCTCTGTCTCTCTCAAAAATAAATAAAACATTTAAAAAAATAATAAAGCAATCTCTACCTCTAATCTGGGGCTTGAACTCCTGACCCCAAGATCACGAGTCCGGTGTTCTTCCAGCTGACCCAACTGGGTGCCCCTCCTTTTTTCCGCTTTATTTATTAAAAATTTTTTAATGTTTATTTTTGAGAGAGTGCGCGCGCATGAGTGGAGGAAGGGCAGAGAGAGGGAGACACAGAATCGGAAGCAGGCTCCAGGCTGCGAGCTGTCGGCACAGAGCCCGACACGGGGCTCCAGCCCACGGAGCGGGCGATCATCCGGGCAGATGGTGTGGGCCTGGCTGGAGCGCGAGCCTCCCTCTGGCTGTGTGTCCGGAGCACAGGTGCCCGCGGGTGCCTGGAGCCGGATGGCGGCTCTTCCTGGCTGTGCCTTGCAGCTCCCAACTAAATTGCATCCTCTTTTCTCCCAAGTTTAGAGTCCCGTCCGAGGGGCTCCACTTCCTACTTGTGTTTCGTGGTGCGCGTTTTGGGACTGGAGGTTGTTCGTGCTGTATCAGCTGTGCCGCGCCGGCCCCTGGGTGTGCAGAGCCTCCAGTGGCCGATGGCCGCCTGACCCTTCTGTTTCCTCTGCAGGGTGTGTCCGCAGCGGGCCAGGTCGTGTCCCTCAAGGTGTGGCTGATTGATGACATTTTAGAGAAGATCAACAGCCACCTTCCGCCTCACATCCGGATCCTGGGTACGTGCTACAGCGGGAGCTGCGTGCGCGGCTGGGTGGGGGCCTCCTGGGAGTTCTCCGTCCTCCCCCTGAAGGGCGAGCTCGACAGACAGACCTGGAACAGCCCTTCACCTGCTGTTCCACGTGCCTCGGCGTAACCAGATGCCGGACGTGCAAGTCCAAGTTCGGGAAGGGTTAAGTGGGCAACTATTCTCTTTCATAACAAGCCGGTAAATGGGATTTCCAGCCCGATTCTCTGCTCTTCAGGGGCGGGGACGCGCTGTTCACGTCTCCGCTGGCGCTGGGTGGCTGGGGTAGAGCTCGCCGTCTGTTTCTCTCTGTCCTGTCTGTTCTGTTTCCCTCTTTGTCTGTTTCTTCTTTTGGGTCAATACTTCTCATAATTCCAGTTAAGTAACCATCTCCTTAGTTCCCCTGCCAGCGGTAACTCGCTGTGGTTCTTCAGTGGTGCTTTGGGGGCGAGAGGGGCAGTTGGCAGACTCTGTCGAGGGCCTGGCCGTGTGGCCGCATGACCTTGACCTCTGCCGCATGTGCTTCCTGACTGTACCCACCCTTCCCGTGCTGGCGCCCAGGCCACGCGGCCGTGGTGTCGTCTGTGTTCGAGCTACTATCCCCTGAGCCCCCTTGTCATGGAGCCTGAAAACCACAGTGGCGTCACCGTGTCCCTCTCCTCGGTTTGGCGCCGATGGGCGTGGATGGCTCTGCCCGGATGTGCCGGCTGCCCGTGGCGCGGCCAGCCCACCGGCCCCGGCGGAGGTACAACTGCCGTGTGGCGAGCAGAACGTTTACGTATACAATTGGGAGGTTTTGACATATCTCACGTCTGCAGAGCCTTCTCGGTTGAGACCCGAACCCCACCCCTTCCCCGCCGCCACCGCCGCTCTGCTTCCTGTCGCCGCGGGATAGTTGGCGCTTCTCTAGTTCATTCCGTGGAATCGGCAGCACGGCTGGCCTCTGCCCAGTGGGCGAGTGCGCGTCGCTTGGGCTCCTGGGCGGCCTCGGGCAAAGCTGCCGCGAGCGCGTGGCACAAACCGGACTCTCGGCATGACACAGGCAGCGCCCGTTGATGGCCATGCCCGCTGCCATTGAGTGTGCAAGGGAAGCGGGGCCCTTGTCTGTCGTGCAGGGCGGGCACCCCGCCCCCAGGAGACCCCTGTGGGGGCCCCTTGTGGAGCCCGGCCTCGCCAGGCCGCCCGGGTCGCGATCCGCAGGCTTCCGAGGGAGGCCCTGCGGCACCTTCCACAGACCGGCCCAAAACAGCACAGCATCCGGCCCGGTCAGCTCAGCGGTCAGTGTGCCCCGTGCACAGCGTGGCCTGGCGATGCTTGGTGTGGACGACTGTGAATTGTAACTAAAATTCCCCCCAGAGCAAACGCAGCCCCCGTGCAGACAGGACCGAGAATGCGACGCCTCCAGCAGCGGCGGCCCCCTACCCTCCACGGCGGGCGTCTCCTGCAGACCCGCCCCCTCCTCTCCAGGGGCTGCCTGCTGCCGCCTCCCACACTCATTCCAGAACCTCCTGGATCCGTTTTCTGTGATTAGACTTTCAAAGTTTTCTCCAGCTATTTTGGTTTTGCTGTTAAGCGTGCTGCTGCCTCTGTGGCTTCACGTAAAATGGCTCGTAAGGGGTGGTTCCGGTGGCGCCAGGCTTCCTGCCCGCGGTGTCGCGAGTCCTGTGGAGTGAGCCCCCTGCGCCTTGGCGAGCCTGGGGTTCTAACACCGCCCGTGCTTCCCTTGGCGGGGGGGGGGGGCTGAGCTTGGCGCGGGGCGGGCGCAGGCTTGTGCGTGGAAGGCGGGCCGCGTCCGGTCTGGGTGCTTGTCGGTGGCAGTGTCCTCATCTGCCCCTTCTCCCCTCAAGGAATGAAGAGGGTCACGGGCGGCTTCAACTCCAAGAACAAGTGCGACGCCAGGACCTACCTGTACATGCTGCCCACCTTCGCCTTCGCGCACAAGGACCACGACGCGCAGGACGAGAGCTACCGGCTGAGCGCGGACACGCTGCGGCGGGTGAACGCACTGCTGGCCCGCTACAAGGGCACGCACAACTTCCACAACTTCACCTCGCAGAAGGGGCCGCGCGAGGCCAGCGCGCGCCGCTACATCCTGGACATGTTCTGCGAGGAGCCCTTCGTGCGGGAGGGCATGGAGTTCGCGGTGATCAAGGTGAAGGGCCAGAGCTTCATGACGCACCAGATCAGGAAGATGGTCGGCCTGGCGGTGGCCGTGGTCAAGGGCTACGCGCCCGAGAGCCTGCTGGAGCGCAGCTGGGGCGAGGCGAGGGTGGACGTGCCCAAGGCGCCGGGGCTCGGCCTGGTCCTGGAGCGCGTGCACTTCGACAGGTACAACCAGCGCTTCGGCGGCGACGGGCTGCACGAGCCGCTGGACTGGGCGCGGGAGGAGGCGGGCGCCGCGGCCTTCAAGGAGCAGCACATCTACCCCACCATCGTCAGCACCGAGCGCCAGGAGAGGCCCATGGCCCGCTGGCTGAGCACCCTGCCCGCGCACGACTTCGAGGCCACGGCCCACGCGGCAGCCGGCCTGGGCGCCAAGGTGGGGCCGGGACCAGGGGCTGGAGGCGGGGCCCCGGGGCCACCAGGGGCCTTCCTGTTCCGGAGCTCCACGAGCCGCTGGCCCCCTCCGCGCCCGTGTCCCTGTGTCCACCGTGCGGACGAGCAAGCAAGGCCCACACAGGGTCACGGCTGCAGACCAGCAGGGCCAGGGCGTTGAAGTGGGGGGGCTGGTGACCCCAAAACGCTGCCTGGTGCTTGCTCCCCGCTGTGTGCTTACTGACCTCGGCGGCTGGCCTTCCCGTCGGTGAGACAGGTGTCAGGGCGAGCCCCGCAGGGCGCTCAGCACGTGTCTCCTGTCACGCAGGCTCCGGAGGGTGGGCTCCCGCCTGCTAGATCCTGCCAGGGCCGAGGCTGGTTGGTGGGGGCTGCACTTAGGAGGAGGGCGTCTGTTCGAGGCCTTGGAGCTCAAGGGTGTGAGGCTGCAGGCCTCTCCTCCGCGGCAGGGGAGTTCCTGAGCTGGCGCTCTCTGGGGTCCCAGCAGCGCTGTTGGGGGGGGGGGGGGGGGGGGGGGGGGGGGGGGGGGGGGGGACGGGATGGGGAGAGAGACCCCCCTGAGCAGCAAGAGATTGTTTCCTGGCCTGTCCGTGTCCACCTGTAACCTCGTGCACACGGGTGAGGTAGGCAGGGTAGGAGGGCCAGGTGTGGAGAAGCAGGTGTGCAGGCGGGCACGAGTGGCGGCAGTGGGGGGTGGGGACGGGGGTCGTGATCGCTGGCCGGCTGGGGCGCCCCTGTGCCCTCTCACTACCACCAGCGCGCGCCACTTCGGGAGTGGCGGGGGCCGCGTTGTGGGGGAGGGTCACGTCGGGATAATTCAAGGTTTTCCAGGAGAAAGTGGCATTCTGGAACTTTGAGAGGAATTTTCCCCTGGAATTCTCGCAAGCGCCGGCGGGCAGACGGCGCATGCGCAGATCTGTCCCGGGGCTGCGCACGCCCGCTGCGGGGGGGGGCCCTCAGGCCACGTCTGTCCCTTGTCCCTGGCCCGTGGCGAAGACTCTTCCCCACAACAGGGCAGGCGGGGTCTCGAGGTCGGCCCGGGTGCTGAGCACCCCCCGTCCGCGGACAGCCCCCACCCCCACCTTTGCTCTCGTTCTGCAGGCGCCCAGCCCCCCAGGCGACAGCGACTGAGCGCCCTCGCGACACGGAGGAGCCGCCCGCAGCCCCGCAGCCCCTGGGGCCCGAGACAGACCCGCGCCACGCCGGGTTCCGTCACCCGGAGGACCTGCCGCGACCCCGTTTCCAGCTCGTGCAGTAACCGCTCACACCTCAGCACGGAAAGACACTATTTTTTTAAAGAAGCAGTTTTCTTATTAAATAAGTACAAACTTTGCCTAAGTCACCCCTTCTTTTATGTTTATGTTTCTTGGTCTTTCCTGGGTGTTCTGCGTCCAGAGAGGGAGGCAGTGCCTTGTGCCGTAGGGGACAGTGTGGCGCTAGCGGCGGGGCCGGACCGCCATCGGGCCCTCAGGCTGGGGCTGGGCAGCGTGGCCGCGCCAGAGACGCTGGGCAGGCGGCCGACACCGCAGCTGCCCACCTGGCGGTTTGCACTCGCGATGCCCTGCACGCTGCTGCTGGGAGGAGTGGGACAGAAGAGGGACAGGGCCCCCTCTGGGAGCTTTCCTGACAGAAGACCCACCAGTAACCCTTTCTCTTGTAAGTCATGGGCAGGTCACGCGGTCTTGTCTAACTGCAAGTGGCATTGGGAGATGCACTGGACCCAGTGGGGTGCAATATGGCACAGAACACAAGTGACTTGTTAGCAGGAAGAGGGGGATCAGGTGATGGGCAGGCGGTTGGCAAGTCTGGAACAGTTCGTGTGGCGGGGTGCGTGTGTGCGTGTGTGTGGTGTGCGCCCGATGCAAGCGTGATCGTTCCTCGTGTCTGTGCGCGGTGTCCTGTGCATGTGACGCGTGCATGCACATGACGGGTGGGGCGTGTGCACGGGCGCACCTGTGTGCAGGGGGCTGGGCAGAAGTTCTTGAGGGCTGCTTGTGGGTTAGCTTGAGTTGGATCAGGAAGACCGTTGATGCCAGCGGTGACCTGGGGGAGGCCATGTGCAGGGGTGAGTGAGGTGTGTGGGGGGCCAGGAAAGTGGTTGGGCTTCCTGCTGCCAGGCGGGTGGAGGTGAGCACCGGAGGGAGGTTGGGGGCTGACGTGGGCTTCAGGTTGAGCATTGGTGAGCTGGGGCCGTTAACAGAGGGGGCCGTCGGGGAAAGGGGTTTGGAGGACATCTGGAGGTTGGTGTTTGGCAAGTTAACGTCCCCTAGGATGGGGCTCTTGAGTCAGTTCTGAGGGCAGAAGTGAGCCAAGTAACTCCTGGGACACTGGGTTCTCCTGTGAAAGGACGCAAGGTCTTCGGTTTGAAGATCAAACCACTAGAGTAGATAACTTCCGGTTGTGACTCCAGGTAGTTAACGGATGACTCCTGTAACTCACCTTGGAGGATTCATGGGAGCATGGGACTCCAGGTAATCTGTGCACGAGGAGCATGAGTCCAAATGGAGAAGCTGCCTTCTGTCCCTCATTCCCAGGGCCTCCCTGCAGACCCTCGGCTCATAGCGGTTGCTTGTGGCTTCTCCCAGAGCTCTGCACGTGTGAGCCCGTCTGACCCCTCTCTTCACACTGATGGAGGCTTCCTGGGCACACTGAACTCACCTATCAGTGCAGTGTGGCTTTGCACTGCTGAAAGTCTGCATGGTCCTCGCTGGCGGCGCTCTGGTAGATGGTTCACAGTGTCCAGCCTGCCGCCAGGCATCCCAGGCGTCCCTGTCCACATGGGTGGGTACCCCGATGCAGAACCTGTGGACTGAGGGGTTTCTGGTGGCCACTTGATTTTGAGAGCTCTTGCCCTCCATAGAAGAGTTTGAAATTGGATCCCTACCAATATCACACAGCAGTGGCCCCCTCCTCCAGAACCTCGGAGAAGTGAGCCCGACCTTGGGCTAGCCTTCCACTGGGTTGCATGATCCTTCCTGAGTGTGAGCCCACAGGAAACTAAGGTCAGAATCTGCTTAGTCAGGGTATCAGATGCCAACATGCAGGTTTGAGCAGGAAAACCGTGTTCTCCCAAGGATGTGGAAAGGCGAGAGCCTGCGCCTCCTTTCCCTGCCCTGGCCCCTGGATGAGGGAGGACCCCAGCCACCTGCTGGGCCCCCCATTGGCCTGCATGTGAGGTTGTGCATCTGGGAAATGTGGGGAAGCTGCTCCGTGTGTATGGAGCCTGCACACAGGTCTCTGGGAGGGCAGGTGTCCTGGTCTAGTTCTGTGTGTAGTTGGGCAGACTTTCTGTACAGGAAATTTGGAGCTTACAGACTGTTGGAGGTGGGGGGCTCAAGGACCTGGATTTGGACTGGACCAGATCTGGAATGGCTTCCAGAACAATACAGAACTGACCCCCCGAGGCACCTGTTTCTCATGCTCCCTCGAGCTGGGGGGACGGGAGGACCCAGAACCCCTCACCCACGGCCACACACCCGGAGCTGCTGACAAGCTGCCCAGAGTTGTGGCCCGGGATGAGGGGTTCATGTCAAGAAGCCACCACTGTCCACGGCTCCAAGTTGATGGCAACCCGTCACTGGGACTCCCTCGCAGGAGAGACCCAAGTTCTACAGCCCTGCTGTCAGGCAGCAAGTGCGGCCAGGAGCAGTGGGAGGGACGCGGCCACCTCCCTTCTACGTCCTGTGTCACACAGATGCAGCAGCAGAAGGCGCCTCCCTCAGCGGGGCTCTGGGGGTGACGGGCTCTGGCAGGTACCTTGTAACTCTCCGGCCTCACCAAGCAGGAGGGCTGCCCGAAGGTGAAAAGAGCCAGTCCCCACCCAGGCAATTCAGTCCGAGGGAGGATGTTCTACACGTGATTCTGGAACACCCGGTAAGTGCAGCTGCCTACTCTTATCTCCTTTTCATCATCATTTTTTTAATATTTATTTTGAGAGACAGAAAGCAGGTGCGGGGCCAAGAGAGGGAGACAGAGAATCACGAGCAGGCTTCGTACGGTCAGCACAGAGCCTGACGCGAGGCCCGAACTCACAAACCACGAGATCACGACCTGAGATGAAATCAAGAGTTGGATGCTCAACCAACTGAGCCACCCAGGTGCCCCTCTTGTCTCCCTTTTTTAGCCAAGTTTTATTTTTAAAGATTTTTAGTTTAACAGCAGAGGGCATTTGTACCCGCCCTTTGCTCAGGTGCTTTGGCCTTCTTTTTTGTAAACGAATTTTTTATTGAGATATAATTCACATACCATACACACATCCTTCCGAAGTGCACAGTTCAGTGGTTTTTAGTAAATTCACAAAATTGTGCAACCATCAGTGCTACTTAATTTCATAACATTTTCACAACCCCAGAAGCAAATCCCACATCCAGTTGCAGTCACTCCTCCACTGCCTCTCCGCAGCCCCAGGCAACAACTAATCTATCTTTTCACCTCTGTGGTCTTGCCTGTTCTGCACATTTTGTTAAAAGAAAATTGTTTTTAATGTTTATTCCTGAGAGAGAACGAGACAGCACAAGCAGGGGAGGGGCAGAGAAAGAGAGAGAGACGCACACAGAATCTAAAGCAGGCTCCAGACTCCAAGCTGTCAGCACAGAGCCCGATGAAGGGCTTGAACTCATGAACTGCGAGATCATTACCTGAGCCGAAGTCAGATGGACGCTCGACCGACTGAGGCACCCGGGCGCCCACGTGCATTTTATTTCAATGGAATCACGCACTATGTGGCCTTCCACGCATGGTTTCTTTCACTGAGCACTGCTTTTAGGGGTCGTGTATGTTGGAGCAGGGTCACTAATTGAGCCTCCCTTTCGCTGGCTGAGTAACAACCCATTGTATGGATGCGCCACATTTTATCCATTTGAATTGTTTCCATTTGGCTACTGTGAGTAACTCTTAAGTATTTGTGTCCCTGTTTTTGTGTGGGCGTGTGTTATTAACTCTTGGCTGTACACTTTGGGAGTAGAACAGCTGGGTCATATGTGCCTCTACCTTTAACTTGGAGGAGCTGCAAACTGCAGAAGCTCCACAGAAGCTGCAACATTTGAGACCCCCGCCAGCAGTGTGTGAGGCCCCCAGTTTCTGCACATCCCCACCAGCACTTACTATCTTTTTTCTGCCCATCTTAGCCAAAGAAGGGGTTTTAGTTTGAATGAGGATTGTGTTCTTTGGGGGCATATACACTCAAGTCCTTCATCTACTTAAAACTCCTTTTTCCCGGGATGCCTGGCTGGCTTGGGTCCTGCTCTGGGGGTTGTGGATTCAAGTCTCTCATTGGGTAGAGAGGTGACTTAGAAATAAACAATGTTAACTAATAAATTACATAAAAATAAAATATGACAATAAATTACATAAAAAAACATGGTATGGGACACAGATGTCAATAAACTGATTAAAATGCAAAAAATTCTTTAATATTTTTTAAGTTTAATCTTTTTGAGAGCGGGAGAGTGCACCCATGCACGAGCAAGCAAGCGGGGGGGGAGGGGCAGGGAGAGCCCCAAGCAGCTGTCAGTGCGGAGCCAGACGCGGGGTTTCATCTCACGGCCATGAGATCACGACCTGAGCGGAAATCAAGAGACCGGGACTCAACTCACTGAGCCACCCAGGTGCCCCACAAATAAGCTCTTTAAAAGTCGTCTCTTTTATGATTGCTTGAGTTGTGAGTTCCTTGTCTGTTTCGGATACAACTCCCTTATCAGGTGCATGCTTTGCAAATATTCTGACCCCTGCGATGTGGCCTTCGGAACGGCGCGTCCAAGAGCCAGCCGCCTGGTTCTGATGGTACCGAGTCTGGGGACAACCCGCTCGGCCCGCCCACCATCCTCGCGGCCGCAGCGGCCGCCCGCCCCACTCCGCCGCGCCGGTCCGCCAGTGGACCGTCGGCCGGCCGCTCTCTCGACCGCTCTAGCCCTCTGGCCGTCTCGTCGCCTCCCGCGGCGTGACGTCACTTCCGGCTCGCCGTAGCGGGCGCGCCGCCGCTTCCTCCTCCCGCGGTCCCGGATGCGCCTAGCGGAGCGGCGCCGCCTCGACCGCCGCCCCCAGGCCTCAGCCGGACGCGGCCGGAGTGCAGTCCAGGCTCGGGTAGGTGGGACCGCGGCGCGGCCGGGGACGGTGGGGTCGGCGTCAGGAGTCTTGCGGTTCGCGCTCGGCCCTCTTAGAGCCCTTCCCCTCCAGGGGCGTGTAGTTGGGGGCGCGCCGGGGTTGGGGGGAGCTGCCAGGAGTTGGGGGTCGCTGGCGTGGGGGCGCCGTGGGTGGAGGTGGCACTGGTTTGGCGCGGAGACGCGACACGCGGTGATGGGATATCCGGGGGAGGAGCGCCGGG
>PJEM01010501.1:0-61973 GCA_004023845.1 Helogale parvula | reverse complement strand
ACTGTAGTATAGAGGTGGAATTTAAGTAAAGGTATTAAGCAGGCTGTGTTTTAGCTCATAGGCAAGTAATAAATTGTATCATTTATCTTGCATGTATCATAGATAAGCTGCTAAAGAACCAGTGCCACTTCAGATAGCTGTGAAATTAGGTGATTAACTATTTGGTACTTAACCTGTTAATTTCTGTATAAGTCTAATTGCATGAAATAGAAGTGGGGGTTTTGATTTTTTACTTTGCTTTTCTGTTTGGAGTGTCATTGTAACTACTGTATTGTAAATGACGGAAAATAATTGCATATGTTAAAAAAATAAATAGTGTTATATTAAAAATAAATAAATAAATTTAAAAAAAATAAAATGGTAAGATAAAAAAAATAAATTGTGTTATATTAAAAAATAAGAGTACAAAAAAATAAAATAAAATCTTGGAATAAAAATAAATAAATAAATAAATAAGTCATTTTGATAGCCAATTCTCTCATGACTTGAGGTTGAGCATTTTTTCTAGATGTTAATAACAAGCTGTGTTCCCATGTTCATTAGCTGTCTCTTCACTAATTATTTGTAGTTTCCCTCCTAGCCGATGTGAGATTTTAAAATTAAAATATACCTATACCTTTTCTAGGTACATTTGTTATAAGTAACTCCGTGGCTTCTGATACTTCTTCAGTTATTTCTTACATTTATCTTGATATAATTTTTGAAGCAATTGACATTATTGTAAGTAATAAAACTAGACTACAGTTGGAAACATGCTGAGAGTTGATGATAACAGTCTCCACCATTATTCCAAGTTTGCAGGAAAAGAAAGAATAAAATATGCAGTGATATGACAGGAAAAGAATACCTAGGTCTTTGGGATTTTTTTTAAGTATTTTCCTGTTGTTGTTGATGTTGTTTTGCAAAAGTGCTTGAGTGAATCGGGGCTATTTTGTTTAATTTGAAGTAGCTCTTTCATCAACATCTTCTGGATCATTTATTTTTATATCTCCAAGTGGCACACAATAGAGGTCCAATAAATATTTACCAAATTAATGACCTCAAGGCTCAAGCACCACATCTTCCTATAGAAGCCGTAATCTCTCATGTTGCCGAATATAGACCCTACACTTAAGAGAGATCTATGCATATGAATGGGAGATGCTGACATTGTGAGTGAACAGGGGCCACCAAATGGTGGAAGGAGAAAGGAGGTGATGGCTGTATTCCTATAATGTTACGTGATTCATTCCCCTTATAGCTAATGAAATGTTTCTTACCACTAGGGAAAAAAGAGGGGTGAAAAGACACCCAATCACTTCAAGGTGTTGCTTTCATATAAGATGTTTCATGAACATCCTGACGACAGTATCATTTTCACTCTTTTTTACTTTAGGTTCAGGTTCTTCGGAATGCTGGAGAAGAAGTGACCCTGACGGTGTCATTTTTAAAAAGAGCACCTGCTTTCCTCAAACTTCCACTGAACGAAGACTGTGCATGTAAGCATTTATGAGAAATAGGTAAAACGCTCACATCGTCATATTTATTTTTGAAACCATTATTTCCTGACAGCAATTGATAATTTCTTTTTTTAACGCTGGGATTTCTGCCTGAATACAAATATTTTTATATCACAAAGCGTTCTATGAATGCTTATGCAAAGGGAACAGATGTTATTTTTGTTTCAGAATGTATTCAGCACATTTACAGTTATTTTCTAGTTGGTAACTGGAGACACATTATTGATTTTAAAAATAGTATCCTATCAAATGCATATACTCTGCCTCTCTATTACATTTCATTCATGATATCTGATTAATGTATTTCCTCTAACTAGAAAATGATATAATCCTATCTGGCTCCTGGACTTGCTAAACAAGCATTTACACTTGTCATTGAAGGAAGCACCAATCTGTGTGGAAATGGGATAATTTTCACAGAGTTATCTCAAAATGTCTATATTTTTACATTTAGAAATAAAATATTATCTACCATTTTCCTAGGAATTAAAGAAGAATATGTCTTTTAACTGAGGCATAAATTGCATGCAATGAAATGGAAAGACCTTAAATGCACAATTGGATTGGTTAAACTACATGCCTTTAAATGATAGAAGGATCCCACTGTGGCCCTTCCCAATAAATAACACCCCAAGACACAACCATTAATTTAATTTCTTATCATTATTTATTCTTTTTTTCTTCTAGAATGTTTTCTTAGAATGCAATCATACTGTATTTACTCTTTTATGGCTAGTTTTCTTCACTATGAAAAATCCCTCGTGTTATAAATTTCAGTTATTTGTTCATTCACATGGCTGTGTGGTAGTCCATTAGATAAATAGAATAAAGTTTGCTAACCATTCTCCCATCAATCGACAACAGATCTTGTTTCCTGTACTTTGCCATTATAAATAAAGCTACTATGCACATTCTTGTACAAACTTTTGGAAGTCTTCCAACTCCATGTCACTTCCACACTTAGGAAGTACTTAGTAGAGTTACTGAGTCACCAGGTAGATGTATAATTAACCTGTTAACTGCCAAAAAGTAATTCTACAGAGGACGTTAATATAAAAAACTCTTACTCTCCACTTCTGCAATGTAGGAGAGTTCTGCCTGCTCTACATTTATTCCAATATTTTAAGGTCAAAGATATTTTTTAGCTATTCTATCAAGTATATAGTGGTGTATTATTGTAGTTGTAGTTTACATTTCCCTAAGACTAATTATGACTCACTCCTTATCATGTAGCATGTATCATGTAACATATTTGGTTGGAGATCTGTGTATCTTATTTTGTAATGTGTCTGCTCAAAGTCTGCCCATTTTTTCTATTGTTGTGTCTTTCAATTATTGTACTACAGGAATTTAAGAAAATATTCTGTACATAATTTTTGTCAGCTCTATGCATTACTACACTTTTCTCTCAGTCTTTAGGTGGCGACAATTTACCTAAAGGGTCTTAGGTTTGCACAAGTTCATAATATTGACAAACTCTAATTTGCCGTTTTGTTGTCGCTCCTACTGCATATGGTTCTTGTTTTCTGAATCTTCTCTAAGAAATACTTGCCTCCCCCAAGGCTGCAAAGTGATTCCCCTACATGTTCCTGGAAGCTTTATGACATTGGCTTACATGTTTAGAGTCCATCTGATATGAATTACTACTTTGTATCTAGGCTAGGAATTTAGAATCAAGAAATTACTTTCTCGGGGCACCTGGGAGGCTCAGTCGGTTAAGCGTCTGACTTTGGCTGAGGTCATGCTCTCGCAGTTCACAAGTTCAAGGCTTGCATCGGGCTCTGTGCTGACAGCTCCTAGACTGGACTCTGCTTTAGATTCTGTGTCTCCCTCTCTGTCTGCCCTTCCCCAACTTTTGCTCTGTCTCTCTTCTATTATTTTTTGTCTTCTATATACTTTTATTTTCTCTTTCATATTTCACTTCTTAAGGTGAAAGCATACATCATTAACTTTGTACCTTCCTTTTGTGCATTCATTTAAATCTTTGAATATCACTGAAAAGACTGGTTTAAATTTGTCACAGAATTTGACATATCATTGTATTTTGTTCAAAATGGTTATATATTTTAAAGTAATATATTTATGCATTAAAATATTGCCTCATAAGAGACAAATGCACATAAATGTCAAAATAAAAACTAGCTAAAACAAAGTATGAAATCCTTAAGATTTAAAAATAGAAAAACTTTATTCATGCTAGTTTGTAGAAAAGTCTGTGATCAACTTCTTAGCACCAGGAAAGTAATGGAACTTTAGAGTGGAAAAAAAGAAAAACAAAATCACTTACTTATTTCAACACATTAGTTAATGTTAAGAGTGTTACCTATGACGTCTGATGTTTGAATTTAAGTCTTTCAAATAAAAATTGGGAGTCAATTATATTAATAGTACATACTTATCAACATCTACACCTTCAAAATATATAATGATTTCAAATAAGGCAATTCATCAAAAATCAAGAAATTGGTATTCTAATCCTGACTGGAAAGATTACTGAATTGTGAAATCTGAGTTTAACACATCCATTACTAATATTTAGTTGTCTCATGAGAATCTGAGAGGAAGTTTTTTAGTTTCAATTTCACCAAGTTCGAGAGCATTAGTGAAGGTACTTCCAATTATAGAAGGAGCCCATGCATACATTGTTTGCATCATGGAAAATTATGGTATCTACAGATATGATTTGCAAGTAGGACAATGAATAGAACTTTGTAGACAAAACAAATTCTGCACAACTGTAAGCATGGTTCATAGGTGTAGGTCACTTTGGATAATGGAATTAAAAACAGTTCAATAATGTATGTTTTTATTAATAAGGCTTTGCAATATTTCTGAAATCAAAAATAAACACATGTGTCTCTTTCAGGGTCCCATTTTAGTCACTTAACTTACTTGCAAAACTCTGTCTTCAACATAAGTGAAGTAAAAATTTATTTTGCTAACTGATTCTCTTCATATGATTGAGTATATAGAAATATACAATGTAGAATGCATCAGTCAGTGTTTTGACCAGTGGGTGTTGTGATTTTTTTTTCCTACAGGTGCGCCAAGTGACCAGAGCAGTGGCACCTCCTCTCCTCTTTGTGACAGTGGCTTGCATCTCAACTATCATCCCAACAATACAGTAAGATGACCAAAGCATAGTTCAGATTAAAAAAGAGATAACACAAAGAAAGACCAGTATATATGTATACATACATCTGTGTGTCTATATGATTCACCAAAAAATGCTATTTGATCTCATTGCTCTAATATAGTTGAAGTCCTTGTTTGCTTCATCCTTTAAGAATTAGGATAAGTCAGGGGACACCTGGGTGGCTCAGTCAGTTTAGTGTCCGACCTTGACCATTGGTTTCAGCTCAGGTCATGATCTTGCAGTTTGTGAGTTCGCGCCCTGCATCAAGCTCTGTACTGACAGTATGGGGCCTGCTTGGGATTCTCTCTCTCATCTGTCTCTCTGCCTCTTCCCACCTCATTTGCTCTGTCTCTCTCTTTCTCAAAATAAATAAACTTTAAAGAATTAGGATAAACCAGGAAAAATAAATAGTTCAATTATTATTTTTAAATTTTTTATGGTAATTGGCATCAATATTTATTGTTATTGAATTATTTGTTTTTTTCAATATATTTCCTTCATTTTAAAAAAATAGTTTATTGTCAAATTGGTTTCCATACAACACCCAGTGCTCTTCTCCACAAGTGCCCTCCTCCATCACCACCACCTCTTTTCCCCCGCCCCCTTCCCCTTCAACCTTCGGTTCGTTTTCAGTATTCAATAGTCTCTCAAGTTTTGCATCCCTCTCTCTCCCCAACTCTCTTTCCCCATTCCCCTCCCCCTGGCCCTCCATTAGGTTTCTCCTGTTATCCTGTTAGGCCTATGAGTGCAAACATATGGTATCTGTCCTTCTCTGCCTGACCTATTTCGCTTAACATGACACCCTCAAGGTCCATACACTTTCCTACAAATGGCCATATTTCATTCATTTTCATTGCCATGTAGTACTCCATTGTATATATATACCACATCTTCTTGATCCACTCAGTAGGTGATGGACATTTAGGCTCTTTCCATGATTTGGCTATTGTTGAAAGTGCTGCTATGAAAATTGGGGTACATGTGCCCCTATGCATCAGCACTTCTGTATCACTTGGGTAAATCCCTAGCAGTGCTATTGCTGGGTCATAGGGGAGTTCTACTGATAGATTTTTTGAGGAAACTCCACACTGTTTTCTAGAGCAGCTGCACCAGTTTACATTGCCACCAACAGTGTAGGAGGGTGCCCGTCTCTCCACACCCTCGCCAGCATCTATAGTCTCTTGATTTGTTCATTTTAGCCACTCTGACTGGTGTGAGGTGGTATCTCAGTGTGGTTTTGATTTGTGTTTCCCTGATGATGAGTGATGTTGAGCATCATTTCATGTACCTATAGGCAGGCCATCTGGATGTCCTCTTTGGAGAAATGTCTGTTTATGTCTTCTGCCCATTTCTTCACTGGATTATTTTTTTTCAGGTGTGGAGTTTGGTGAGTTCTTTATAGATTTTGGATACTAGCCCTTTATCTGATATGTCATTTGCAACTATCTTTTCTCATTCCATCGGTTGCCTATTAGTTTTCTTGATTGTTTCCTTTGCAGTGCAGAAGCTTTTTATCTTGATGAGGTCCCAATAGTTCATTTTTGCTTTCATTTCCTTGCCTTTGGGGATGTGTCGAGTAGGAAATTGCTGTGGTTGAGGCCGAGGAGGTTGTTTCCTACTTTCTCCTCGAGGGTTTTGATGGTTTCCTGTTTCACATTCGGGTCCTTCAGCCATTTTGAGTTTATTTTTGTGTATGGTGTAGGAAAGTGGTCTAGTTTTATTTTTCTGCATGTTGCTGTCCAGTTCTCCCAGCACCACCTGCTAAAGAGGCTGACTTTTTTCCCATTGCATACTCTTTCCTGCTTTGTGAAAAATTAATTGGCCATACATTTGTGGGCCCAGTTCTGGGTTCTCTATTCTATTCTATTGGTCTATGTGTCTGTTTTTGTGCCATAATGGCTGGTGAGTTTGACACCCACAACAGGCTCTGTGCTGACTGCTCAGAGCCTGGAGCCTGCTACCGATTCTGTATTTTCTCTTTCTCTGAGAGAGCACAAGCAGGGTAGGAGCAGAGAAAGAGGAAACAGAATCAGAAGCAGCCTCCAGGCTCTGAGTGGTCAGCACAGAGCCTGTTGTGGGTCTCAAACTCACAAGCCATGACATCATGACCTGAGCTGAAGTCGGTTGTTTGACTGACTGAGCCATCCAGGTGTCTCGGTCAATTATTTTTTAACATCACTTTTCTCCACTCAGGTCTGCATTAAGCCTTTTGCAAGCGAATGAGATGAACTTCATGCTATCATACATATCATGTAATCATTTTATAAAAGTGCATGCTGTACATAATTTCATGCTCTAAGTGATTTGACATGATTTTTACCATTTTTCTTTGAAGTAATTTAGCTGAAAGTAGTTGTTTAATTTTCTTTTTGGTAGGATTTCTTAGTGATCTGCAGGCATACTGGGACATTAGTACAATGGGAGAAAAATCTAACATCATATTAAAACATAATGAATGTTAAATACACGTGTACTTAATCATTGATAAAATTGGCATGTTTGCTTTATTTACATTTAATAAAATGTTAAATTTCCCTTTCCACTTGTAATTTTGGGCAAATAAGTTTTTTTTTAAATAAATACCTTTGAATGCCTTATATTTCACCCTTCAAAACACACACATTTTAAAGACAAAGTAGTTTTCTCGGCTTATATGTGAGTCGGACTTTCCCCTGGGACACAGACATGAAGAGCAGCAGAACTGATACAAAGCAGAAATTTATTTTTCTATTTCTACATATTAGGTTATAATACATATTTAGCTTCAGCATGGATGGGCTCTGGGTAAGAATCAGTCTGGTTTGTTTTTAACTCATCCCACTGATATACACAAAAACACGTATGGAATTAATTTCATGAATGGTGCCTCTATGTTGTTTTTTGGGTCCTCATTTACAAAGGTATAATTAAAGCAAGAAAATCACTTCAGTTATATAACATGACAGTTCCAAGTAATCCCAGCTATATAAAATTTAAAAAAACACAATTGTTATGAATTTCTTTATAGGAATTATGTCTTTCCAGTTTCAAGAGGACGTTTGTTCTTGTTTTTAGCATGAGGATTGAACATTTTTTTGACATCACTGAGGATCTTTAAGTGCAAGGAAATTCATAATACTCACAATTTTAGAGAATAAAAATCAGTACACATGTAAATTGAGAGTGTATTAAATTAAAAAAGAATCAATGTGCTTCAATTAAATGAGCTTTTGCTGGGAACCTACTTTGTGGAAGCACTTTTCTGGGTACCATAGGGAGAAGTTAATTGTGTTTCCTGACTCAGAAAGTTTAAAATTCAGATCTCTAGACAGATGCATGAGATTAACTATTATAGAAGTAGAAAAAGAACAATGGATACGGCCTCTGGTATCAGAGGAAAGGGCTGCTAGAGACTTTGAATACCTGACTTAATTGAGCTCAACAAAAATTGAGGAAGTACAGACCAAATTTTATTCAGGTGCCTGGAAGGTAATGAGTGTCAGGCCCCATTGGGTCGTGCTGCCTTACCCGGCCGGGTGCTGCCCCGTTTCTCTTCCACAAGGTATGGAGAGTCCAGGATATTTCTACTCAAATATTTATAACATTAAGAGCAGTCAAAGGCATGCTTTCTTCTGACCCATCAATAAATAAATGAACAGTGCAATCTGGGAAGGAAGTATGCACCGTGAAACACATTTTCCACAGAATGTGTGCGCATTATAAATAGTCTCCTGAGGAGAAACATTCAGTTCTCTGATGTGTCTAAATCTTTAAGGTAGTCCATTTTTAAATTCCTGGGCCTTTATCATTCTATGAAGCAAATGTTGGGTAAGTAGGCACTACTTTTGTTTCTGAAACAGCATTTTAAGCATATAGGAAAATATTTTAACATTACTCTATCTTCTTACTAAAAATAAAGTCTAGTCTTTTGACAGACTCCACTCACCAATTTTAGGGTGTACAAGAGTCCTCTGGTTGGCCATCCGAATATGAAAAAAAGAATTTGTTTTGTGTCCACCCGGAGACTTAAATTCAGATGCTTAGCTAACTGGATTCTGAAAGGTATTTCACATAACTGTATACATTTAATGAATACATTTATGCCACGTCCTTACTAAAATCTGGATCAGCATTTTGCTCTGTATTCGATTCTATTTTGGTATGATGACTGTTCTTGAGTAGTAATTGCACAGCAATACGCCTTAAAATGTGTTAAGTTTGGAGGAAAGAATCTATTTTAAAGCAAAGAATATCTAAATATTACTTTTCCCATTGACATTATTAATATTCTAAGAAACAACATTCTTGACATTGAAGAATAAAGCTCTTGAAAAACTATGATCCTTGAAATTACAAAAATTGTTGGTTTTAGCTCATAAATAATTAAAAATAACTCTAAGACTACTTTTAAAGAAAAAAAGAAAATGTATATTCAACTTTCACAATTAAATAAAGATAAATAATCTTCAAAGGACATTAGATAGTCCATTATAAATAACAGATCTGCAAAATGAAATTAACACTCAGAGGGTAAATAGCTGAATGGGACTTCTTTCTTTTTTTATGTTTATTTATTTTCGAGAGAGAGAGAGAGAAACACACACAGAGTGTGAGCAGGGTAGGGGCAGAGAAAGAGGGAGACACAGAATCCGAAGCAGGCTCCAGGCTCTGAGCTGTCACTACAGGCTTGATGCGGGACTCGAAATCACAAATCATGAGATTATGACCTGAGCCAAAGTCAGAAGTTTAACCATCTGAGCCACCCAGATGCCCTGAAGTGGGACTTCTTTCATATTTTTTATAAGGAGGAAACATAAAAGAAAGTGACAAGGACAACTTTGTTCATAAAAAGTATCAAGTTGAGGTGCTACATCAAAGACGTGTCAAAGATCACGTGTATTTTCATACTTGAATATTTCTTTTCATACATTCATAGAAGACTATGAAGTATATAAAACACAATTTGTAAAACTTATGATGCTCATGTATTGATTACCATTGTCCTCAATAACCCATTACTGAAGTCTTTATGTTCTGTTACAGTTTCTATGTTGTTTTTCATAGAACATATAAAATAAGGAGAACTATTTGTACTTTCCAAGAAAGATGGGAAACCATCATCCTTAAATACTTTGCCTAAAATTATGTAGCCAAATAGTGAAAAAATCAAGACAAAAACCCGAATTATTCTTTGCGTAATTTCACCTGTGAGTATGACTGATAAATGTTGTGCTATGATAGAAGTGATGGCCCTAGAATCGTAAAGCTG
This sequence comes from Helogale parvula, assembly GCA_004023845.1. Classification (NCBI taxonomy): domain Eukaryota; kingdom Metazoa; phylum Chordata; class Mammalia; order Carnivora; family Herpestidae; genus Helogale; species Helogale parvula. The sequence goes on along the minus strand of PJEM01010501.1, from coordinate 52,090 downwards.
CAGGTCTGAAAGGATCTGCCTAGCACTGTCATTTGCAGTCTGGCTGATGTGGGTCAATTATTTACTCTAAAATTTATCAGGAGAGCACCATGTGCATGGGGTCCTATGAGTGGGTTACAGACACACACTGATATGTGCTTAATAGATTTGGTGGACCCTAGGACACTTATACTCCCTGAAGTCTGTCCTAACCACAGAAACCTAATCTGTTTACCCTAGTGCGTCACTCAGGATCATTATTTCTTCAAGTGCCTCCATGTAGAAAAGGCGAGGAAGCAATAATTTAGTGGGCCTAAAAAGATTTAGGTTTTTTGTTTGTTTGTTCTTTGTTTTTTTTGTTTTTTTGTAAGAGGAACCTTTTAATAACTTTATCTTTGGAGATGGGCACAGTAAAATACAGGTGATTTAAATAAATTGCTCCTAGGTTAATAGACTAGTCAGTTGGGAGATTGGCATTTTTGAACCCAGGTGGTCTGATTCTGATTCAGAGCCTGAGCCTTCCCTCACCTCATTGTGCTGCCACCTAACTGACCCAGTTTCACAGGCTGGCTATCTATAGAATGTGACATCAGGCCAGCAGGAGAATGAACATGAAACCCATGTTTGTGCCTTTGTAGTCACAAGAGATGCGTGAAAGACTAGGTGTCTTGGAGACCACTGGAGGGTCCTAGCAAGTATGCCCTTGCCTTCCGACCCAGTGTTCCCAGCAACTGGAAGTTTTTAGTAGATAGTTATTGGCACAATTGGTTAAATTAACATAATAATGCCAAAGAGCATGCAATCTTTAGTGAAAGCAATAGAAGCAATTTTGAAGAAATTAATACCTTAAAATGTTAGAGGAGCCTGACTGAGTCACTGGGTTCTGGGACTCTTGATCTCTGAGTTCTGGATTTGAGCCCTCTGTTGTGCGTAGAAATTATATGAAAATAAAATCTGTACAAAAAATGTTAATAATAATGTTGAGACTAATGGAGTTTCAAAATCTAGACTAGCATCATCACTCATGCATTACAATCCATGCAAACTTAAATATCAACATTATTCCAAGTACTACTGTCAGGAAGAAATTTTAAAGTAAAGCTGAAATGATGAAAGAAACATGAATCTTCATCAGGTGTGAAAAGCCCAAACTTTATTCAAATATATGTCTCTTCTATATGTAAGGGAAAGGTCCCAAACTCCTAGTGAAACTTAAAATACATGCAATTTTAAACCAACAGTGGTTGATTTGACATGCTTTAAAACAATATAAGAATATACAAACATTTTATAACCATGAAGTTAAATTACTGGACAGAGATTCCTTGAGTAGTTTTTAGAGTTGTTTTATAAGAAATTCATTCTACTCAAAAATATTTACAAGGAACTGATAAATTACAAGAACATATAACACTGTTTAGCATTTCTCCAATACTCAGAAAATATTGGGTGGTGGAATGACCTACAACTTATTTTTATGTTTGTAACTTACGACTTCACTGTAGCTTGCCCCCTACTTCCCATTCCTGAATGAATTCAGTTCTGGCTCCCTTTTATTTCTTCTCCCTTCTCCCCACTTCATTTTGTTTTCATATGCTTTATCTACTCTCTTAATCTCAATTATTCCCTCCTCATTTTCTTATATACTTCCATTAATGAAGAAGTTAAAAACACAGAGGCACCTGGGTGGCTCAGTTGGTTAAGCATCTGACTTCAGCTCAGGTCATGATCTTGTAGTCTGTGGGTTTGAACCCCACGTAGGGCTCTGTGCTGACAGCTCAGAGCCTGGAGCCTGCTTCAGATTCTGTGTCTCCCTCTCTTTCTATGCTCCTCCTCTACTCACACTCTGTCTTTCTCTATCAAAAATAAAATAAACATTTGTTTAATAAAAATGAAGTTAAAGGTATAAATTTATTGGTGATGATTATGGGTTGGTTTTGAGGCATTCTATAAATGATTTTTGATTATTAGGGGGAAAATGACCCATCTAATGAAAAGCATTCGTGACATAGGAGCTCAAACCACAGACATGAAAAAAAAGAATCCTGATGGTTTGCATTCTTTTCAGGACACATTGTCGTGTACGTCATGGCCAACATCTCCAGGCCTGAGGTGGGAAAAACGGTGGTGTGACCTCAGGCTGATCCCGCTGCTTCATTCCCGTTTCTCTCAGTACGTGCCTGGGACGGACGTGAGTCGGTGAGTTCACGCCAGTGAGTTCTGATTCTCTGCTCACTGAAAAGAGGCTTGCAACCAAACCTTTAACATCATGTGGCTTACCTGTTTGTTCTCAGCACATTTCTAATAGTCGCAAGAAGAGCTATAAGGAAAATAGTCTAACTCAGTCAAAATTTATGAATCCGATGAGAAAGAACATTAAGTTAATGCCCTGACTCTACTACTAACTTGCTATACTGGATTCAGTGTCTTTAATAAATGCAGTTTTATTGGGTTTTGTTTATTTCTTATCTTAGTCTTAATAAGTTCTTTTTTCCTCAAGGAAACTGTGTAGTTCTTTTAGATAGCAAGATTTATCTTCTTGTACTTGATAATATTCTCATATTACTATCTTTTTAAGTAAGTGTAGATCCTAAGTGATGTCCTTTACATTCTTGAGTCTTCTTCTCATTTTTTGTCTTGGTTAGTTTTGCCATGGGATTGTAACTTGTAGTAATTTATTTTTTCAAAAACCTAATTTGGGGTTTCACTGAAGCTCTTCATTATGTGTATCTATTATAAACAATGAGTTTCTGGTTCTTTCTTGATAGTTTTCATTCCTTAAATTCTTCGGCTTGACTTTTTGTTCTTCTAGTTTCTTGAGGTGGATGTCCTAGGAGTCCAGAAACTTCTCTGTAACAGGTGACAGAGTAAATATTTTAAGCTTTGCAGGCTTAATATCTCTGGCACAACTATGTCTGGCCTTTATTTCATGAAAACAGCCACAGACAATATATAAATTGAAGGGTATATCTGTATCCCAATACAAATTTATTTATAAAAACAAGTGGCAGGCAATACTTGATCTATAGGCCATAGTTTGCCAACCTTTGGTTTGATCATTAATTTTTCAGACATTCTTTGCTAATATCTATAGTCAGAAGTGCACGTTTCCATCAAAATCTGCATTAGCTACACTCACAAATTTCAAGATTATATCTTGTTTTATTTACATTTTTGAGTATATCATTTGGTATAGTTATCTGAGTGATTGCTCAAGGCACTACTGTATATATACATATTTACACCACAAGTATTGATGATTAATCATTTGAATGAAGACTAGAAACTTTACTTCCATTTAGGTTTCTTAATCCTGCCTACTTTGTAAGTATAATTATCTTATACATATATCGAGCACCATACCAGGTGGCATTATGATTTTTGCTTCAATCATCAGAAACGATCTTAAAAACTTATGGAAAGTTATTTAAAGTTCTAAGCCTTCTGTAACATTTCCTTCCTACATAGATTTTTTTTTACCTGTTCTTTAAAAGTAGCTTAATAGCATCAAATTCTTTTAATTTCCTTTGATTGAGAATATCTCTTTATTTTATCTTCATCTGAAAGAATAGTTTCCTTGGATATAGAAATCAGACTTAATACTTCTTGCCTAATATCTGAAAAACGCTGCCTTTGGGCCTCTCTGGGCATTCAGATTGGTACTTCCTGTGACTAATACGTGTTTCTCTCTTGCTGCTTTCAAAGTTTTTTCTTCTTATAAAGTTTAATTATGATGTGTCATTGCGTGGATTTCATTGTTTTTTTTTCTCTCCTGGCTTCACTCCGCTTCTTAAATCTGTATGTTTATGAATTTTAGCAAATTACAGATGTCATTTCTTCAGGTGGTTTGTCAGTCACAGTCTCTCTTCTCTCCTTCTGTCATTTTGCCAAAACAGTGTTAGCTCTTGAATTATTCTTCCACAGATTGCTGAAAATTAATATTTCTTTTTTAAAGTTTATTTGTTTATTCTGAGAGAGAAAGTGCAAGCGGGAGAGGGGCAAAGAGAGAGAATCCCAAGCAGGCTCCAAACTGTGAATGTGGAGCCCAATGCGGTTTTCACCAACTGTGATATTGTGACCTGAGCCACAATCAAGAGTTGGACACTTAACCAAGTGAGCCAGCCAGGCACTGCCTATACTTCTGTTTTTAAATCAATTTTCTTTCTGCTATACAGAATTGGTAAATTCCATTGATCTATCTTTAAGTTCTCTGATTCTTTTTTTTATTTCTTTATATTTTATTTATTTTTGAGAGAGAGACAGACAGAGAGAGAGACAGAGTAGGAGTGGAGGAGGGACAGAAAGAGAGGGAGACACAGAATCTGAAACAGGCTCCAGGCTCTGAGCTGTCTGACATGGGGCTAGAACTCCTCAACCATGAGATTATGACCTGAGTCAACGCCAGACACTTAACAAACTGAGCCACCCAGGTGCCCCTAAGTTCTCTGATTCTATCTTAGTTTCCATTCTACTATTCAGCCCGTTCAACATGATTTTATTTTTTTGTTAGTGTGTTTTTCAGTTCTGGCATGTCCATTTGATGTGTGTGTGTGTGTGTGTGTGTTTCTTTTCTTTTTTTGGCTGAAATTTTTCTATTTTTTGTTTGTTGAAGAGGATTTATGATTGCGTATTGAAGCATTTTATGAAGACTGCATTAAATACTATTCAGATAATTTAAACATCTTATTCTTCTCAGTATCAGTGTCTTTGGATTATCTTTTCTCATTTAAGTTGTGATTTTCCTGGCTTTGGTAAAACCAGTGAGTTTTAAAAAACTTTTATCCTGGACTTTTTGGATATTAAATTATGAGACTCTGAATTCTAAATAGAGCCCTTTGCACGGCAGGCAGTCTCTTGGTTGACATGCGGTGTGAGGGCTGGACGTGTGTGTGTTAAGCTCCCTGAATGCCTACTCATACTGCCTCAGTGAAGATGACTGAAGTGGACGTTTGCCGCACTCCTCGGTCCCGCTCCCTAAATCTTGGTGAAAGTCAGATGCCAGCCACATCATGTATTGCCTTAGAGTGGAGTGTCAGCTTATATCTCTGATTGGCCGTGTTCCACCACCACCACCTCTCCGCCCCAGGGTGTGTGGGCCAGACTGATGTTTGTGGCTTTGTAGCTACAGGATGGTGGTAGGAGGTTAGCTCTCCATGTGAGATCCTGCCGACAGAGAGGAGGAGATGGAGGAAAAGGGGAGGGGAGGAGCCCCACCTTCCATTACCTCACCCTACCTTGGTGACGACAGGTGGGAGGCTGAACTTTCTGCTAAGGCACGGTGGTCAACATGGAGGAAGGCAGAGTACTGACTGACCCCGTCTCATACCACCTTACTTAGCTTAATTGCTGCTGGATGGGCATGGAGATTAAGCTTCCTAATGGACCCCACTGACATTGCCCCAAGGGAAATGCGAATGCTGCCTGCTCCTTCATGGTGAAGATCAGCTTCCTGCTCGCCTCTTGGAACACTACCAGTTGGGAGAATTCGAGGATGTGTGGAAGACTATCCCCCTGCTTGGCTCTGTTGAAACCTAGGGAAAAGGGGACACTGGTTTTATTGATGCCTGATTGTATTAGGAGATGTTGACAACAAGATTGAAGGTAGTTACTCGACTCCTTTCTTAGTCCTTTACAGAGAATAGACTTCCTTGGAACAATTTGTGTGTGTGTGTGTGTGTGTGTGTGTGTGTGTGTGTGTGTGTGTTGCTGTTAGTGATTCTGGACTGCAGACTTCTAGAGCATACAGTCTAGGATACATGGGTGGCAATAAGAAAACACATGAGACTTACCACCTTGTTATTCCTCAAGTCCCAGAGTCCTAGGCCATCAGCCTTACCCTTTACCTTTACCATCTGTACCTGATGTTGGATTATGTCCAAGGTTCGTTGGTTTGTTAGGGAGCATTTGGGAGGAATGAGGCTGCTCTTTCTTGACCAGAACTGGAAGTCCACAAGTGTTGACGTCCATGGATTTTTTTGTTTTAATATCTATTTAATACTTTTTTTAAATTGCTCTTACAATTATTTCTTAGACTCGTGGACTACCTAAAAGTGTATTGCAAAATTTCAGAGTATTTTGGGATTTTCTAATTATCTCTTTTGTTATTGCTTTCTAGCATAGTTTCCTGCTGAATAATTTCAATCCTTTGATACTGGTTGAGACTTGATTTCACCCAGTATATGCATAGTTTTGGCAAACGTTCCATATGCATTTAAAAGAATGTGTATTGTCATTTTATTTAGTGGTGTATCATAAATATTTCAACTAGGTCATATTTGCTCCTTAAGGGTTCTGATCCTCTGTATCATTAGTCGTGTAATCATTAATGGTGTTTTTGTCTGTTTATTGTATGAGATATTGAGAAGTCACATTTCAGTCTCCCACTGTGATGATGGTAGCTTTGTGTGTTTCTCCTTTTAGTGTGTCAATATTTATTGTATACATTTAATTTTGTATTATTTGATATAAATATTAGAACTCTATAATTATTTGATATATAACACTTTATCATTATGAAATGTCCTATATCTCCAAAACTATTTCCTGCTTTCAAGAATTACATCAAGAACTACTCTTAATATTTACATTATATATTCTTTTATCTAATTCTTTAAACTTTGATAGGTCTTACTCTACAAAATTTGTCCTTTCTAAGGTGTATATATTTTTCTTGTATTTCTTTTTTAAATTCAAAATAACAATCTTGATCTTCCAGTTAGATTATTTAGGCTAATTAGTTGTAATTATTAGTATATTTGGGATGATATCTATCATCTCAGTATTTCTTTTCTGTTCAACACTTTAGGGTTTTTTTTATTATTAAACATTTTATCTTGAGTTAATTGTATTTTCACATGCAGTTGTAAGAAATATTCTGTTTACCCCTTACCTGTTTTCCTAAATAATAACTTTTTGCAAAACTATAGTATCATACCACATTCAGGAATTGGATAAAATCCTCCATGCATTCAGAATTCGCATGTATGTATGTATGTGTGTGTGTGTGTGTGTGTGTGTGTGTGTGTAGTTGTATAGAACTTGTTCTCATGCCCATGTTCTCTTATCCACCGCCATAGTCAAAATCAAGGACTGTTCCATGAGAACCATCAGAACCTTCCTGTTACTCTTCTATAACTATGTCATATCCATCCTCCATCAGCATGTCCCTGACCTCTGCAAACCTATTCATCTATTCTTCACCTAGATTATTATGCCATTTTAAGAATATTATACAAATGGGGCACATGAGTGGCTCAGTTGGTCACCCCAACTTCAGCTCAGGTCATGATCTCATGGTTTATGAGTTCAAGTCCCACAATCAGTCTCTGAGCTGTCAGCACAGCTTTGGATTCTGTGTTTCCCTCTTTCTCTGCTCCTCCCATGCTCACTCGCTGTCTCTCTGTCTCTCTCTCTCTCTCTGTCCCTCCTTCAAACATAAATATTTATACAAATTTTAAAAAGAATATTATATAAATAAAATCTTACATTATGTAGCCTTAATAGACTGAATTTTCTTACTCAGTGTCATTCTCTAGTAATTCTTCCAAGTTGTTTCATTTTTCTATTGTTCATTTCTTGCTGATTTCTAATACTATCCCATGGTATGGGTATGCTACATTAAAAATATTCACTCCTAGAAGCGTATCTGGGTTGTTCTAGTTATGGGCTATTCTTAACTAAAATGCTCTGAACATTTGTATATAAATTTTTATAGGAACACACATTTTCATCACTTTGGGTAAATGCTCAAGAGCTCAATTGTTGAGTTGTATGCTAATAGTATTTTTCGTTTTGTACAAAATAAGACATTCTATTTTAGGCTGTACTATTTTAAATTCCTAGCACCATTGCATGAATGATCTAGTTTCTCTACAGCTTAGCCAACTTTTGGTATTGTTGCCATCTTTTTAGATGGCATTCTGATGGGTTTGTAGCAATACATCATTGTGACCTGAATGTGTGTATCCTAATGATGTTGAACTTCTTTGTCATACAGAATCCTTTTTGGTGAATTTTATGTTGTCCTTTTACTATATTGTAATTAATTTATTATTTTACTGTTCTAGTTTGAGAATTATGTTTTTATTCAAGAAAAACTTCTTTGTCTCAACACACTAATTTTTGTCTTTTATCTCTATTATCTTTAAAGCATTTTTTGGAATAATGAACAGTTTTATTGTTTTTATTTCCTCTATAATAGTTTTATATATAACAAACAGTATCTTTTTATTTTGCTTTAGTTATTGACTAAACATTATACCATAGTCCATCCAGGCTTCAGTAACAAAATGCCACAGACTTGGTGGTTTATAAGCAACAGAAATTTATTTCCCATAGTTCTGGAGGCTGGAAATCCAAGACTGAGTCACCATCACTGTAGAGGTCTCTGATGAAGGCCCTCTTCTTCATTCATATATGCTGTCTTCTCTCTGTGTCCACACAAGATGGAAGGTGTTAGGGATTCCTCTGAAGCTTCTTTTACACAACACTAATCGCATTCATGAGAGCTCCACTCTCATGGCTTAAACATCTCGCAAAGGTTCCACCTACTATTACCATCCCATTACTCATTAACATTCCAATGTGTAAATTTTGGGGTTGGGGAAGCAGCAGACACAACACTCAGACCATAGCATCATACATCCATGATTTGTTGGAGTTTAACACAATTTACTAATTTTGGGGGTGCTTGGATGGCTCAGTCGGTTAAGCATCTGATTTCGGCTCCATGATCTCAGGATTTGTGAGCTGGGGCCACACGTCAGGCTCTGTGCTGACAGATCAGTCTGGAGCCTGCTTTGGTTTTTGTGACTCCCTCTCTCTGTCTCTACCCCCTCACACACTCTGTCTCTTTCTCAAATATAAACATTAAAAAAACTTTAAAAAAATGTACTAATTTTGTTTTCTTAATAAAATGCTAGAAACTTAGAGCACTTTAACTCCTTTATTTCTTTCCTATCTATGGACATATTTCTGATATGATTTTAATTATATATGTATTTTAAATTCCTCAACCTATTGTATTATTTTTATGTAACTCTTCAAATGTATCCTACCTTTAATCTTCCTGCCCTTGTTTGTTTTGGTTTTATTTTTGTCTGCTTTAAGAACTCTTCATATTTCTCTTAATGCTATATATTTTAACGCATGTATTTGTTTTGTTGTTTTCACTTTAAAACTTATACAGATACATGATGTAGAATCACTTATCTAAAACAATTTATGAGAAAAAATAACTTGTTTGGATGAGTCCAGATGACTCCCTACATTTTTATTTTTATGGTGCTGCAATACATCAACAGCTTTTAGCAACTGAATTAATTACACACAATAAATATTACAGTAATAAGCAGTTATAAACATAGAACTACTCAGAGTGGATTGCACAGCAATTCAGATTCAAGAGCTAATTTATTGTTCATTCATTCACTCAATAAATATTGATTCAATGTCTGTAAGTAGGAGGTGTTGTGCTTGCTTCTTTCCCTGAAGGAGCTCAAAGGCTAGTGGTATTTGCAACCATGAGGAGGAAAAAAATAAAAGATAAACTACTGGCCAATGATGAGAAATACAGGAAATGATTTATCATGGTTCAAAACCTAGGATGTTATCTGTTGGTTGGTTTTGCCAAGGCCCATAATTTTAGCTTCAATGATAAAATATGTCTCATATTTAATTGTAACAAAGTTGTGTTACTCTCTTAGGTATGAATCAAAACGTCACAATATTTTTATCAGTGATAAGACAGCTTATATTCGTCTATGGTAATGACCTTGATTAAGAATATGTATTTATTTCAATTCTCATTTGTCATAATGTTGCAGAAAAGTGTAATGTTGGGGTATTAGAATTGGAAGTAGAGGTTGTGGGAACTTTGGCTAATTTTAACTGTTATGTTTTATTTTCCTTATATGAAAAAATTGAATATATAATATTATATGTATAATATGTACTATATATATTGGAATTTTAGAAACATAGTATTTATCTCCATATATCCTTCAGTGGTTAGTATGCTTTATGGCTCAAAAGCACTCAACAAATATTTATTAAATTAGTTTTAATTAGGAAGAATTCCATTTCTCTGTGTTTGAGCCGGACCATCATCTGCTCCATGCTTTTCAAACAGTATGGAAATCAATAGTAGTGAAAAAAAGTTTACTGATTTGCATGGTTACATTTAGAAATTCCAATGACACCAGAATCCTTAATGCCTTTCCATGAACTCTCAGCTTTTTCTTCTGAGGTGAAGACATTTGAGATGGTGCCTTTTTTTTTTTAAGGCATCTATAGACGAAGTTTAGTATCTATGAAGAGAACAAGGATGGGGATTGTAAGAACTTGGTTTCCTCATGCGAGAGTCTTATGAAATGAATTCTAATAATGGAAACAAATATGAATTAGCTCAAATCCACACTCAGTTCATGATTGCTCATTGAGGGATGGGACTTTTTAGGAATGCATAGTTTCTGGAATCTCAGGAGGAAGTAGAACAGGTGATTGTATAAAATAGAAAAGAAGTAAATAGATGGAAAGAAAAGGCCTAATTACAATACTATGAATCTATTGCAAACAAGGTTTTAAGGTGAAGAGAGTGGTTGGTTGTATCAACTACAGAAAAGAAATACTGAAAGGACTCAAAACCTGATTAATTTTGGAGTGACTTAGGCTGGAATCATTTTTGGAGTGAATCAGATTAAAAAATAGTTGGTTATAAGAAGAATATTGACAGTAAAGAGAGGGAAACAGCATGTAAATGATATGCTAATTTGATCAAGGGTAAAAGGGGGTATGAAATTAAAGGCATATCATGGTCAAGTCATTGTTACTAATCGAAGAGAAGGCGTCAATACTAGATACACTAGAGGTGAAGTAGCTCCCTGTTTGACTGTATCATTACCCTTCCTATTCCATTGTTCTCCTGTAACATGTGGTCCTGTACACATGGATCCAGTGTGAGTGAACTGTCTGACTCTTCCTTTTTCACAGAAAGGTCAGCAGGTCTACAAGGACCATGCTTCATATAAACCGGGAACAACCTATGATTTTCAAAGAATATTCACTTAAATAACATTAGGATCTTACTTGATTTCACCTACCCTGAGCCATACAAGTATCCTTTTGTCTAGCACAATTTTCATATATACTGCACTTCTTCATCTTTTGGTTTACAAACCGGCCCCTTTATATGAAAGGCAAGGAGATACCCAAGAAAGAGGCAGACCACTCCAAATTGGTGGGTGGCAGGTTTAAAAATTAAAGGAACTTACTTATGATGTTTGTCTTGGGTGGCTTCAAAATGGATAGATCTCCACACCCACCCAACAGAATCTTAAAATTGGTATACAGGCTTTAACTGGGTTCAGCCATACATACCATCCAGATGGTTTCAACAATACGTTACCCTGTCCAGGTGATATCCCTGGAGCAGCTCTCATTTTGGGAATGGTGGGCAGAATGTACTTTCCCAAGACAGGGAAAGGGGTAAGGAGCCTCCAATAGCCTGAGTCCAGCTTGTGGGTCAACTGGCAATCATGTCATGTCCATTACCCCCTTCTAATACCCTTTTGACAAAATTGCCCTTTGGGGTTAAGGGAGAAATTGCAATAACTTCCTCAAGATATGTAACTCTATTGGGGGCCTGGGTGGGTCAGTCCGTTGAGTGTCCGACTCTTGATTTTGGCTCAGTTGATGATCCCAGGGTCATGGGGTAGAGTCCCACATTGGGCTCTGTGCTGAGTGTGGATCCTGCTTTAGATTCTCTCTCTCTCTAACCCTCTCCACGCTAGTGTTATCTCTCTCTCTCTCTCTCTCAAAGAGAACATATAATAAAAATAATAAATAAATAAATAATAAGATGTGTAAGGTGTTTTAAAAAAAGATAAATAACTCTCTATCTCTCTGGAAAACCTCAAACTTCCTTTGGGCAACTCTGGACCAACACTGTATAGTTTTTTCAGACTTGAGAAAATTGTCTTGTCATATATTCCATACTTATTTCATTTCTTAAGTTTATGAAATACTTATTGATACTTCAATGATACTAACCGAGCAATTACATTTTAACATTTTCTATAACCAGAGAAGGATAGATTCCCAGTGAACTTGAGTATTTCTGGAAAATTGAAAAAATGAATAAGGATTACCCTTAAAAGAGCATATTCCAGTAAGTTTTAGGCATAGATAAAAGATTTCTGATTGATAAAATAAAAAGAGACATATTTTTAAAATCCCTAAAATTATAACAAAAGATACCAGATATATTCAAGAGTCATAACTCAAGAACATCCTTTTAGAATTTCACAAAGAAAGGCAGGATTCACAAACCGAAGAAAGACAAACTATGGGAGAGATGTTGTGTGGGATGAATAAGATGACTGCTGGATAAGGAAGAGAAGCTGCAATGTATATAATGTAGTGAGGGTATAAAGACAGCAAAGTAGATCAGAGATACTAAGGATCCTGATAACCAAATACCAGTTGCATTGAGACTCCTTTGCACAAATTATTACTCTCTCCAGGAAATTCTGACACATTAGGAAGAAAAAGCTATACATTTAATTAAATTGAATTTATTGAGTGCTGGTAGTTCATTAGGTAGAACAGCTTGATGTCAAAATGGCAGGAATTTTCTAGGACAGGGTCAAAAAACACAATTGATATGGATCAACAGGGAACTTAGTCTAGGGAGTATGCAAATATATGCTGAATAGATTTGTGGACAGAGACAATTAGAAGGGTTAAAAAAAAAAGAATAAGAATATGATAATTAAGTGCTGATGGAAAGGAATAGATTATAGTCAAAGAACAAAATATCAGAATCTATGTCTGGCAGTGGAATTGTCTTGAATGACACCCAGATCTTAAGTTATCAAAAGCAATGGATTACTAAAATAAAGGGGGAAAAAAGACATTTAGATTATAAAGGAAGAAATAAAACTCTCCTTGTTTGCAGATGGCATGAAAAAAGATGTAGAAAATAAAAAGAACAGACAAAAATTCATGTAACTAGTAAGTGATAATAGCAAGGATGAATGTAAGTATAGATGATAGATGATAGATTGATAGATAGATAGATAGATAGATAGATAGATAGATAGATCTATAGGAGGAAAACTACAAAACTCTGATGAACAAAATCAAAGGTGAATTAAATCAATGGAGAGATATTCCATGTTCATCTATAGGAAATCTTGACATGTCGAAAGCCTATTGTCCCTAACTTGATCTTTAGATTCAGTGCAATCTCAGTCAAAATCCTATCAGGTTATTTTATGATTTTTCCTCCCAAAGAGTCAGAAGCCCAGAATAGCCAATGCAATATTCAAGGACAATAGTATTTGGAGGACTGATACTGCCTTACTTCATGACTTAGTAGAAACTGAAATAATCAAGATAGTGTGGCACTGCAAAATAATAGAAAAATAGATCATTGGAACAGAATAGGGGACCCAGAAGTAGACTCTTATAATACAGTCAACCGATGTTGACAAATATGCAAAGACAACACAATCGAGAAGAGTCTTTTCAAAAACTAATGTTGAAACAACTGAACATCCATATGCATAATAATGAATCTAGACACAGACCTTATACCTTTCCTAAAAATTAGTTCAAAAAGGACTGGAATACTAAACGTAACACCCAAAAACTATAAAATTTTGAGAAGATAACAGAGGCCAGAACCTAGAAATATTTGAGTGTGGTGATGATTTTAGATACAACACTGGAAGCATGGCTTGTGAAAGAATTGATAAGCTAGACTTTTAAAATAATTTCTATATATAAAATATGTCAATAGAATGGGGAGATAAGCCATGGAGAAAGATAAGATACAGGAAGAAAATATTTGCAAATGACAAAGAATTGTTATACAGAAAAGAAGATGAAAAGAAGAAAGAAAGAAAGAAGGAAAGAAAGAAAGAAAGAAAGAAAAGAGGGAAGGAGGGAAGGAAGGATGGATGGAAGACGCAGCCCTTAAAACTCAACAATAATAAAACAAACAACCCAACTAAAACAATAGGTCAAAAACATTAACAGACACTTCACCATAGAAAATATGCAAATAGCAAGTAAAGGCATGAAAAGATGCCCCACAGCATATGTTATCAGGGAAATCAAAATTAAAACAGCAACGTGATACCAGAATACTTATCAAAATGACCAAACTCAAGTGACAACACTGAATGCTCAGGAGGATATGGGACACTAGGAGATCTCATTCACGGCTGGTGGAAACTCATTATGGTCCAGCCACTTTGGAAGTCATCTGGCAGTTTCTTACAAAACTAAACAGAACTCTTACCATGTGATCTTGTAATCATAATTCTTGGCATTTATCTAAAGGAGACAAAATTTATGTCCTTACAAAAACCTACACACAGGTGTTTATAAAAGCTTTAACTCATAATTCCAAAACTTGGAAGCAAGATATCCTTCAATAGGTGAATGGATATATAAACTATGTATTCCAAATAATGGAATATTGTTCAGAACTAAAAAGAAATGGACTGTCAAGTCATGAAAAGACACAAAAGAACCATAAATGCATATTATTAAAATTAATTAGTCAATCTGAAATGCGTACATACTGTGTGATTCCAAGTATACGACAGACATTCTAGAAATGGCAAATCTATGGAGATAATAAAAAGATCACTGTTTCCAGGGGTAGAGGTGTGGAAGGGAAGATAGGGGAAGAAATTAAGAAGCTGAGCAGAGAAGATATTTAGAGCAGTGAAAATACGCTGTATGATGTTATAATGAATATATACACCCCATCATACCTTTGTCCAAATCCACAGAATGCAGCTCACCAAGAATGAACCCTAATGTAAACATTGGAATTGGACTTCGGGTACTAATGATGTGTAACACTTGCAGCAAATGTGTTGTCTAGTTGAGGGATGTTGATATCAGGGGATGCTAGGCATGTGTGTGGAGAAGGAATATATGGAAAATCTCTGTCCTCTTCCTTCAGTTTTGCTGTGAATCAAAACTGCTCAAAAAAAAAGTCTTAAAAATTCAAGAGATGAGGGACAAATTTTGCCAACTTTATTTTACACACAGAGAAATTAGAGGTCAGGAAGTTACATAGAATTAAGTTATTTGTCATAACTTTGCAGGTAATAAATGGAATGGGATAGAGTAGCTTTTTAGATAAAAGTAGTACTGGGGAGGGAAAACATAGTTGCATAAAATTACAGGACTTCTTTAGGGAATGATGAGTTATTGTGTTTCAAATCATGAAACTGAATTGGCTTTTCAAACCTTGGAAAATAAGTGACAAAATAGTTTGGAAGAAGTCCTCATGTACTTCACCAAAAAGTTAAGGTTTTGAACCTGAACAATAAAAGCCCTGATGAGGCATTCATCCAAGGCAGCATGCCCAGGGCAGAAATAATCCTGAATCTGGTGAATGTGAATTGAACTCAACAAGAAATAGAATAAACTGCTGGAATCACTAACCTATCGGCCTTTTAATTTTTTTTCCTTTGTTTTACCACCTCCCCAAATAATTAAGTAGCAAATCAAGTAAATAGTCTTTTTTCAATACTGTCTGAGTCAGTGTTCTCTCGCAGGCACACGGAAAGCCCCTCCCTGGAAACATGTCCGTACCGTTGTTCATCCTGAGAGTCACAATGCCCTCCTGTGTCCTTCTTGGTTTTATTATCTTTTCCCATCTTCTTCACCACCACAGAGAGATCTAAGATACAAGCAGGAGCCTTCAGTCCAATCCGTGACTCTTTCCATTGTCCCCCCGCCCCCTGATGTTTCAGGATTAGGTAGAAATGTCTTGCAAAGCTCTTAAAAACAAAAACAAAAAACAGAAAACTTTACTTAATTTCCAGCTTCACGGCCTGCAACTTCCCCCATGCACGTTGTCCCAGCCAAATAGCCCATATTTCTCTCGACATGCTGCTATTTGGTTTTGGACGAACTATCTCCCATCTAAATGCTTTCCCTTCTCTTTTCCATCGAAACCCTTCAACCTTTCAAACCTTGAAGTAATTTTGACTCTACTCTTTTCCTCAAATTCTAGTTTTAAAAAAAGGTGTCACATTCGTTCTAATGCCTCTATAAATCCCTGGAGCTGTTTTATTCTTCATTCTGATGAACACTTTATTTCAGTTCCATATCATCTCCCAATTTAGCAGTCATATTACTGGCTGCCCTTTGTAGAAACTTGGGAGGTTGCTCCCTGGGGACTCAGAGCCCCTGGGTGGTTTACAAATCCTTCCAGCCCTGAGCCCGCCTGCTACTCTGTGCTGGTCTCCCACCACCTTCCCCGTGGAGTGCCAATCCAGCTGTTCCAAACTACTCCGTTTTGGTGTCTGTGATTCTCGCTCTTCACGAGAAGTCCCTTCCCTCTCTGCTTCCTCGTGTTCCCTCCTCACACATTTAATGTCTTCCTATGTATGTTCTCCTGAGGTATAAAATCAACAGCTAATTAAAATGTGAACGATTCACAGTGTTAATCAGACATGTGTGTAAATGTATATGTATGCCTAAGTTATATTGAAAATTATGTATATATTTGTAGTCAGTAGAATATTGTTCACACGAAGGAAAACTAAGCTTGTATTAAAAAAAAAAAAGAAAGTAAACCTGCATTCAAATTCAGCAAAGTTTGAGAATAATTTTCATTGCTAGAGCAATGATCCAGAATTCTTAGATAAAAGTGTTGAACAGAGAATGACAAATTAATCTGAATGTAAAACTTCAGGTTATCTAACCCTAATATTGTAACTGTTTTTTCAGCATGTGTGTGTGTGCATGCATGAGGGTAGACAAAGGATCAAAATTCTTTCTGGGTATCCTCAAGACTACTACAAATACCGTTAAGGTTTAATGATTCACAATGCCAAAAAAGCAGTTAATGCAGTCTCTTGATTTCAAAACATACACCATCAAATAAGATGAAAGAAAAAAGTTTTTCTCCTGATTATCTCTAGTCAAAGAATTGCATTTTCTAAAAGCTAAAAATAAAAGTGAAAGCACTATAGTTCTTCCTGAGTGCTGATGAAGCAGTAAGTCCACTAAACATTCTCAAATATTGCAGCCAAGACCACATATTAATGGATTATTCACAGGAAAATTATTCATGGAGTTCCAGTGATATATGAAAGTTATCTGGATCTCACTACTTACTCCGTAAATACTTGTTAAATCTGTAAAGTACAGAATTCTCATTTTCCTATAGAGGAAATTGTATCACAACTAAGTGAACTAATTTGTCAATACTCTCATTATTTCAACAATAGAGGCAGAAACATTACCCAGGCTACAATTTTGTGATCAGCCTATTTTGGAAAAGGTCATACATAAGCAAGGAAAGTGTTCAAATACTTCACTTATATTCATGAAAGAGTTTCCATTAAATCAATCCAAAAAGTTGAGACAGAATGTAAAAAATGACATATATATTTACATACAAGCCTGGATTTATAAAAGATTAGGTCCTCAGAATTATTCTTTCTAGGGACTATGTAACACATAATTATATAGATTGCAGATTTGATCTAAGCGTATTAATTTTAATCAGCTAAAAATATCAAAAGCGGCCATGATTCATTTAAAGCAGAGAGGACAAATATGTTCAGGACATGGTTTAATTTTTGGTACATGAAGAAATGGTTATGATAATCAGAGCCCCGAAAGAAATATATATTACTAAACCCAAATTAGTTCTCATTCTCCATGGATGGCTGAGCTTTCTAGACATTCTAAACGTCTTCTTACTGCAAAATATCAAAATTAAAGCAAAGAAAGACATGTGAAGTTATAATATTCTTTTCATGCTATGCATATTTTTTCTTGTCACAAATTCAAAAGAACACTATTTCAAAGAGACAGATTATAGTTGTACTTTCTAAAGTCTTTTCATGTATTTTTAAGAGGAAAATTTAAAAAGTGTATTTGAACCCTTCCCTGTTTCAGTTAAAAGTGCTTGGTCAAGGGTATGAGAGATTTCTCTAATAATATCAGTAGCTTGGATGCAGAATGCCTTAGAAGCAAAAGCTGTAGGTTGTGCCCAGTTCTGAGATATGGACTAGTGTCTTGGGAAAGCACAGTGACCCAGGCACTGAACTGAGCCAGAGCTCTGCTCTATGCTCTGTCCTTTCTTTGTTTAATAAAGTGAAATCATACCTACTACCCACAAATGCCCACTTACAAAATGCAGAAAACAGAAAAGGTATTTATTAAGAGAAAAAGATATAAATGTATGTAATTTACAAGGCCTTTGAATGCTAAACTACGGAACTTTTCTATTTCTTCATAATTGGCTGAGATTTAAATTTAGCTTGTGCACTTCCCAAAGTGTGTCATGTTACACAACACAGTAATTCTCAAGCCCAAGCCATTTGGCTTGCTTCCATCCATTTTGAAATTTTTATCAATTCCTGTCTGTTAAGTTTATATCTAAATATGAAAGAACTTGATACAGAAAAAAAAAAGTCATTAAAGCTGTAGGGGGCCACTTTGAATTCTATAGGACTTTGGTAAACAGTTTAGGATGGTATCATTTAATTTCCTCTAACAACAGCAAAGACAACAAATCAACAAAAAATACATAAAAGTATTTATACTGGCCACTGGATTTTAAAGAAAAGTCTGGTTGTTATCAAAATGCGTGACATGCACATACATTCAGAGAAAACTTAGACTTGAGGTGGACTATGAACCTCTTGCTCAAATCATCTTTGAGAAGAAGAATAAATGGGGACTAAACATGGTTTACAACTTGCAAAATTCTGCAGCACATGACATCAGGTGGTTTTTTAATATGATGCTTAATATTTATGTGTCCTTTTTATGGTCTTTCCATTGTAAATTAGAAAATGCATTGAAAAATGTGAAGGGGAGATGATGTCAGCCAAAGTAATAGATAAATTTCTACATATATTTTGAAGGTATCTGGGAAAAGAACCCTTCTAATATTCTTCCATTTATATAACATATATTTTACAACTAAAGTTTTCTCCAAATGTATCTGAATCTCAAAATAACTTTCTACTAATTCAAAATATGTCATCTGGGTTCATACTTGATGCTCCATTTAAAAACAGATATTTATAAAGAGAAACAAGCAAATGAGAGTTTGAAGCTCTATTTGTATTGTGGAAAAGAAGACCTTTGCACAGATTTTATTTCATGTTGCAAACAGATAAATGAGATGATGTTTTGATCTGATTTGTTCTGACATGTCTGCAGGCAGAATGCTTTTCAAGTCATTGCTGTGGACGGAGTTTGCAGTGGGATTATTCAGTGCCTCTCTGCTGAAGACTGTATTGACTGGCTACAAGCAATAGCAACTAATATTTCAAACCTCACAAAGCACAATGTAAGTCGTAAGTCAAGAAATATCTGGCCGTTGAGTTTCTCAACTGTGTTAAATTTCTTCAGTCTATACGTAACTTCACAGCAACTACTTGGTGTTTATCTAAGAGTGAGTCACTTTACATCCATCACGAAAGCTATTTGGGAATACTTATTTAAAGAAAATCACTTTATCTTGAGAGTTTTAGCCCAATATATCAGTTCAAGAACACTTTCCTATTTAATTTTTCATTCACAAACCTCATAAACATCAACGTGAGTTAAGTAAGTGAAAATAGATATTTAGCATGCGACCACCAAACATATGTATATATAAGTAAAAGTATTCTGAACGAAAACAGTACTGAATTTTGAGATCGCATTATTGAGTTTCCTTTAGTGATTTTAGAATTGTAGCTGGAACTGTTTGAAGGGGTGAGAGGGGAGAATAAGAGAGTCCGTATGGAGACTGAAGGACGCATTTGGGATGACTCTGGCACAGGGATGGTCAGAGGATGCATGGGAGGAGCCAGCAAGTCCGCCCTTATCACCTTGTCTATATTACCAAAAAAGGCTTCTCTACTTTTTCTCTATTTTTCTACTCCAACTTTTCTTCATTATGTCTATCTTTTCATCACTATTCTTTCATGATCTAATCAATCATCCCCCCTACTTCTAGCAGTATAGTCTATCAAAATATGCAAACTATAAAAGTCACTTCATTGAGTACTGATGTAGCTCATTAAAGATTATTTGGTCTTAACAAAAGATTATTCTGTTGCAAAAACAATACCATATATCATCCAAACGCTTGCCTTAAAATGCTCCTCCAAACACAACTCTTCTATGACATGTTGAAGCCCTTCAATCCTACGGGAAATTCAGAGACCAACTATGTAAATGGTCAAGCAGAAATATATCACTCTTTCCCAAACTCGTGGGTGTACAAAACTCTCTTCACACAAATGACCGTCCAGACCCAAGTATCTTTGCAGAGAGCTTGCTGTGAAATCTAAGAAGGAGCGTGTCCATGCACATATCCCTGGGGTGCATGGTGAAGGGATCATGTGGAGTGACACTGATAGGGATGGGACGCATACCTGTCCAGCATCTCCTGGCCATGCGAATGGTTTTTGGATGGCTGTCCAGTTAGTCCTTCTCACTTCACGACTGCAGGTCTCTTTCTGCAGATAACCTCAACACTCAGCATCATTCTGTCTTTTAAAATGTTGTTTACTTGGTATGTGTGAAAACTATGTCTCATTGTGGTGTTAATGAAGGGAAGTGAATTTTGTTTATGGTGCCTAAATGGGAGCAAATACACCAAGTCTTACTCAGGGACATCACTCAGCAGGGAGGCCTGGCCTGGGCATATCTGGCTTGGGCAGGAGTGAACCCACAATGCTTAGCCTTTGCCAGTCTGTTGGTTGCATCATGTCGAAGTTGCAGAAGATGAAAAGAAATTTCAGACTGGCTCCAAAAATGTAGTCTTCTCTGAGGATCATGCCTCTCCTCATCCCCTACATCTTTTTTAGGAAGGTTTTTAGGAATAAAGTGCTGACTTTCTATTTAACTACATGCAATCACTAGAGTGCCTAAAAATGAGCCAAGATCCTATGTTTATGAGAACAAAGTATTTTTAAAAGAACAGAATGTTAAATTTCAAATCCAAAGTGTTTCTTTTACTAGATCCAAATTTGCAATGACCCCAAATCCTAGGAACATTCTTAAGAAAGCTGTTCCTTTGGAATTTTACATTTAGTTAGAATGCTGTGACCCAGAAGACAAGCATATGAAAAGAAAGGAAAGATGCAAATGTCTCTATTCTCTCCAGGCATCAAGAAGTACATGTCAGATTTTGCTGCTTGTTTTTCACCCTTGTGATGACTACTTGCTGTGAGAGATGACTTTCTTGCCCTATGTTGAGAGATCAATGTGTTAGTATGATAATGTCACTGTATCAATCTCATTGTTCTTACACGTTCTCTTGATTATGTTCCAACTGCATGTATTTTTGGTCTTGTAATCTGTCCTCATGCAAAAGTACTACTATTGCAATGAACTCTCATGTTTCTGTGGTGCAACATACATGTAGAAAGGTCATTAGACAATAATCATATGTGAAAGTTAGATTGACTTCCATGAAACACAATGGCTGCTCTGGTGATACAATTGATATGGTTGGTTCATATGAAGAAAGAAATTGTACAAACTGAGAGGAGCTGGAACAGTTTCGTTTAGCGTAGTTGGATTATTCTAGTTCTCTGAACTTTTTTACTCTGGAAAAGATAGAAATAATACCTTGCAGAAAGATATAGAAGTATTTTGTTTCTGTATCTGCAAATACTTCAAGGGCGTGTAAGCTTATGTAAGTGAAATTCTGGATAATTTGTCTGCTATTAATAGGTGCAAAAAGGAAAACCCTGAGATAAATATCTGAGGAAATTTTATTCAGGAAACTAGCCTGCATAAACATAAATTTGAAAAAAAAGACCAACTGGAAAATGCATATAAAACATTATGTTAAAAAGCAAAAGCAAAAATCATGCTATTGAAATGATATAAAGATTTGTGTATTTATACTGATTAGAAGGGAAAAATACGAAAATCTTATTATAAAAACTTTTTAATAATAAATCATATTTGCGTAAAGGGACTAGTTGGAGAATAAATGTAGGAGAAGATTAAAGGAAAGCAAACAAACAGACAAACAAACAAAAACACTGGACTGCAGTTACCAGAGCACTGTGCTAACAGTTTGCTAATTCTTGGTCACTGATTTCCAGCAACAAAAATTGCTATATAGGGAGATTTTCATAGCTGCTTTATGTGGAAATCCCATTGTATTTGCTATCTAAAAACGTTCTGTCTTCAGAAGGTCATTGAATATAATAGTTCAAAATATGTAGACAACACTTTCTATTTCAATTTAGCACTATTCAAGGTGACTCCAAAATATTTACAGTGCATTTAGCAAATGGCACACAGTAGAAGATGCTTCAGGGACCTGCCTTAAATCTGTGCTTGAACAGAAGCCCATTTATTCTCCTTAACTTTTATGCTCACACACTGGAAAGGAGGCTACGGTTTACTGGGTTGGGTCCCAGCAAGGCCTACGCCAGCTCGCTTTGGATGTTTGCTATTATTTTGGGTAAAGTAGACTTGAATAGATTTGTAATGTAAAACTCATAAATTGTAAAAAACAGTACTTGCTTCAAGTTAATACATTTAAATTCCTTTTTCTACCTTTTAATATTTTACCAAATACATGATCAAGTGCCTGTAGAAAGTTATTAATTTTTATTTCCATGATCAAGCCATATTAAATATCGAAGATCCTAAAATACGGTGATGCTGTAATGGAGTGAAACTCTTGCGAACCTTGGCGGGCTGCGGGGGGATGTATCTTGTACATAGAGGGAATGTGAGTGATGGGGGCCAGCTAGCAGGCTTGAAAAGATGACTCCCTATTTTCTCTACTTCCTGCCTTATGTTCTCTACTTCGTGCCTTATGCAACCGTCTCCCTTGATGTGTAGACTGGATAGTGAGTTGAGAGGCAGATACTTCCCTATCAGAATTTCAGAAGAGACTGCAGTTTCGATTGAGCTGATTACAACCTTGTGAGAAACCGAGAGAGAGAGGACCCGGCTAGCATCACCTGGATTCCTGACTCCAGAAAATATAAAACAGTGAATGTTTTGTTAAGTCACTAAGTGTTGGAGTTACACGTTACACAGTGGTAGTGAATGACATCTGCTTCCTAGAGTCTCTGTAACAAATAACTACAAACTTGGTAGCTTAAAATGACCCAAATTTATTTTCTCACAGTTCTGAAGGTCAGAAGTCCAAAATCAAAGTGTCATCAGGGCTGCGTCTGGAGGCTTTTTTTCCAGTTTCTGGTAGCAGGCAGCATTTCTTGCCTTCTTGGCTCAGGACCCCATCACTGTAGTCTCTGCCTCCACATCACACCACTTCCCTCTGAGTTTCTGTTCTCCTTTATGTGTCTCTTATAAAGACACTAGTCATTGGATTCAGGGCACACTCAGAAAATCCAGGATGATCTCATTTTAAGATCCTTAGCTTAATTATATCTACGATTCTTTTCTGGGGAGTACCTGGGTGGCTCAGTTGATTGAGCAACCAATTCTTGATTTGGGATCAGGTCATGATCCCAGGGTCATGGACTCAAGCCCTGCATCATGCTGAGTCTGCTTAAGATTCTCTCCCTCCTTCTGCCC
The DNA here is from genome assembly GCA_004023845.1 of Helogale parvula. Classification (NCBI taxonomy): domain Eukaryota; kingdom Metazoa; phylum Chordata; class Mammalia; order Carnivora; family Herpestidae; genus Helogale; species Helogale parvula. The sequence goes on along the minus strand of PJEM01010501.1, from coordinate 28,552 downwards.
TTTCCCCCACTAGCGCTCGCTTTCTCTCTCTCTCTCTCTCTCTCAAATAAAATAAAAGATTGATCTATGTGTCTGTTTTTGTGCCAGTACCATACTGTCTTGATGATGACATTTTGTAATACAGCTTGAAGTTTGGAACTATGATGCCTCCAGCTTTGGTTTTCTTTTTTCAACATTAGTTTGGCTATTGGCGTTCTTTGCTGGTTCCATCCAAATTTTGGGTTTGTCTGTTCCAGCTCTGTGAAGAATGCTGGTGTTATTTTGATAGGGATTGCACTGAATGTGTAGATTGCTTTAGGCAGTATTGATGTTTTAACAATATTTGTTCTTCCTATCCATGAACATGAACTATTTTCCCATTTCTTTGTGTCTTCCTGAGCTTTCTATAGTTCTCAGCATACAGATCTTTTATTGTTTTTGGTGAGGTTTATTCCTAGGTATCTTAAGGGTTTTGGGTGCAATTATATAAATGGGATCAATTCCTTAATGTCTCTTTCTGCTGCTTTATTATTGGTGTACAGAAATGCAACCAATTTCTGCACACTGACTTTATATCCTGAGATTATGCTGAATTCATGTATTAGCTCTAGCAGTGTCTTTGGTGGACTCTTTCAGGTTTTTAATGTAGAGTATCATGTCATCTGCGAAAAGTGAAGTTTGACTTCTTCGTTGCCAATTTGAATGCCTTTTATTTCTTTTTGTTGTCTGATTGCTGACGCTAGGACACCTGTCACATACCTGATCTCGGGGGAAAGCTCGCCGTTTTTGCCCAATGAGGATGATATTAGCTGTTGGCCCTTCACATATGGCCTCTATGATGTTGAAGTATTCTCCTTTTATCCCTACTTTCTTGACAATTTTTATCAGCTTGACTTTAAATAAAAAAAAATAATAAAAGAAAATTAAACATATTGAAATAAAAAATAGGACAAACAAACAAAGAAAAGATCCATTTTCCAAATAAAGAAACATTTACAAGTTCCAAGAATTTGATGTGGATATCTTTTTTTTTCAGCATATCACAAAAACTGAACAACAATTTAGATTCAGACATGTGTTCTGACTTACTTCCCAAGGCGGTGTATCTAACACGAGCTGAGTTTTCAGTCTTTATTCTGCACTGTGTGACAATGAGCCTACAATTTCTTTCAATTCATACATCGAATTAGGGAATTCACTACTGCCTCCTGTTCCTCTCCAGGCCTGGCTCCTAGAGAGTATCTGTCCTTGATCTTCTCCGGAAAGTGGAGCTCTCAAAGTGCAGCCTTCCACAGTGGTCAGCATTTCCTCAGGATGAAACCCTCCTACGGGGCAAAATGGCATAAAAAAAGAAAAAATAATAAGCATCTCTCTGTACAGAGAACCCCTCTTCCTAGATCCTGTATTCTAAAGGGTGGGCTGTCTCTTGGGATTTTGAGGGGCCACTGCACTAGTAACAGCAGGGTCGTGTGCCAGAGAGAATATACTATGAGCCATGCGTGCCCCTTACAGAACTCACGCCTCACATGGGGCCTGTAACAGTGGAAGAAGGCACAGAGAGAGAATCATGGAAATGGCAGCCTTGCTTGTCTGGAGAAGGGACCAGAACATGAAGAAATACAGGAGGCCAGGAGAAGTTGCCAGAGACAAAAAGATGTTGTCCCCACTCCCCCCAAGCTTCTAGAAAGGAACACATCCCTGACAGCACCTTGATTTTACACCAGCGTGATGCATTCAGGATCTCTGACCTAGAGATTCTAAGATGACATTAGTGTTTTGTTTTCAAGCCACTAAGTTTGTGGTAATTTGTGATTGCAGCAATAGAAAATTAACCCAATATCTAGATAAACTCATTATATTTCTTTTCACCTCTTCTAAATCTCACTGTTCAATCTGAAAAGCATACCTCTAGTCCTATCACATTTAGCTTTTTCCAAATAGTTATAAAATGCACTTGCATGTATCAGAAAAACAATCTAATATGCATGTTATTAATTAATCCAAGAGCAAAGCAGTATATAATAGCATTTGAGGGCCTTCATCTTTTAAAAACAGCTAACGTGGGTAGGGTGGCTCAGTTGGTTAAACGTCTCACTTCAGCTCAGGTCATGATCTCACGGGTCATGAGTTTGAGCCCCACAATGGGCTCTGTGCTGACAGCTCAGAGCCTAGAGCCTGCTTCAGATTCTGTGTTCCCTCTCACTCTCTGCCCCTCCCCCACCTGTACTCTGTGTGTATCCCTCTCTCTCTCAAAAATAAATAAGCATTAGAAAAATTTTAAAGCAGCTAATGTAGAGTGATATCACAACAAAAATAATCATACTTGTTTTGATACAATGAACTGAGCAAAGACTGTCTTTGGAGTTAGGAACAGGGTTCGTTTTTCTCAGGGCCTTGATCGGCATGGCTAAAATTCTTCAAATACTACAGAAAATGAGGCAGGGGAAATCACCTGAAGGCTCTGAGAGCTGCTGGCACCAGAAAAACAAAGATGACTGGCCCTGTCTCTTAGAGGTCAGGACTGGAGTCCCTGGGAAAGCATGACTGGGGGGTACTGGCTGATCCAGGGAGCGGCAACCAGCAGCCCGGAGCAAGGACCTGCTGTGCCCTACCTGACTTGGTCCGGATCAAACAGGGCAGCCCCTATGTCCTATATCTGTGCAGTTTCAGTACTTAGCACAGTCCATGCGGAACAAATATGAAGTGAATGAATGAATCCGTCAATCAATCAGTAGTTCTTTGCAGGAAAGATTACTGAGAAAAAGGGGGTGGGGAGAGGGAAAAGGGAAATTAACTGAACTGCAGTAAGCACTGTAGTGAGAATCTCTCTTTAAAATCTTATAACTCATTGAATACTACTGATTACATTCTTAAAACTTTGGAACCATTATCTGGTTTTAGAACAGTTAAGAAGAAGAGGTCTTAGCCATGCTGTCCACCATAGAGGATTTCTGTGGACTGCCTATTATGTGGCCATATTTCTCTGTCCCTCATAAGTCTCCACTTCTCCTAACAGGTGTCTGATAAATAAGTGTGTTATACTTTTCTGTTTTGAAAAAATCTTCATCTAACTCACTGAATAACTTTCTAAGAGGCAAGAGTAGAAAAGTGTAGAAACCAAAGGGTCAGGAAAAAATGGGCTGCAATGCATGTATCTGATTGCAGATCAAGGCAGATACCTTTGAAAACATCTATATTGCCCACAACCATGATTCTTTTATGAACATTTTTACATGTTTTCCTCAAATCTTCTCATTAGAAGGGACCGTGGAGATCATCTAGCCCCATCTCCCGCCCAAGTACAAAATATCTCCTGCAAAAGTCCCTGTGGATGACTCTGCTGGAAATCTTTCAAAGATACGGAAGTCATGGCTTCACAATGTGACAACTACATCTGTGACAACTCAGTGTCAGGAAAATTAAACTCTCTCTCCTGTAGCTTTCATCTGTTCATACTAGGTCTGCCTTGGGAAAGACACACAATAACTGAAATTTCTCTTTTACTTGGCAACTCTTCAAATATAAAAGGGCAAGTATTATATGCCACAGGCTTTTTTTTCAATAGAAATATCACTGATGCCTTTCTCCCAGGGCTTTCCCATCCTGGTCACTGCCCCTGGACATAGAAACTGTTTAGAATAAGTAGAGTATTAACTGTATATTCAAGTTTTCCTTACTGACATTACCATGAACTCAAGTTTCTTAAAGTTTCATTATAATCTTGACATGCATTTACTGAACTTTCAGCATTCATTAACATGTAATCATATACTGAAAATAGCCGACGACATTTTATTATAATGATTGATCAAGGTTTGTGTTTTCTCATTATTTGATACTGTATACTACATTAGCAGTAGTGAAAAAATTCAAAGTTTAAACATGTGTTTTTACATCTAAACACACTTATGAGTCAGAAAACCTGGTTCTCGATTTGGTTGCACCAATTACAAAATACTCCAAATGGTGGGAGGAACCTATGTTAAACTGTTTAAGAAAACATTCAGTCCCTTAGTTTCTTAACTTTTCAAAGATTGATTTGTCATTGTTCTCACCTTCCTTACTAGGCTACAATGAGATTCAAGATATTTCTTCAGCTGCTGACTACCATAGCCTGTAACGTATAATGTTAAAGACCAGTACCATATTGACACTAATATAAGGATATAATATTTTACCCCACATGTTTTAGAAGAATGTCATGCAGCGGAAATTCAATAAAATTTGTAGATATTAACAAATTGATAAAAATACAAAAGTTCTAAAGATATGTTTTCTTTCTTAATCTTGGTTCTTAATATGCAAAGTGACCTCCCTTCTATTTCTTCTCTTTCTTCCCTTCTATGGAAAGCAGAAAGATATCTAACTTTAAAATGTAGACACCTAAAAACCATAACCACAGCCAAGCAATCAAAGTTGACTTTAACAGCTACAGTCATGGTGATAGTGTGCACCCTTGAGATGATGTAGTAGGAACGGCACTCTACCTCCTCTGGCCTTCCTCCCACAAATCCCTGACGCCTGTTGTCTCATGAGAAAAGTATCAAAAAAAGGTCAGTTGAAGAATCTACAAAATACTTGTCCATTACTCCTCAAAACTGAAGTCATAAACCCAGGAAAGCCTGAGAAACTGTCACAGCCAAGAGTAGCTTAAGGAGACATAATGACTATAAATGTAATAAATAGTGTATACATCTCGCTCATCCTGGGTGAGGTTCTGGAACAGAAAAGGGGTATTATACAAAAATTAAAGGAATCTTAATAAAATGTTGACTTTAGTTAATAACTTGTATAGATATTGGTTTATTAATTATAATAAATGTTCCTTAGCCATGTGGTGCTGATAATAGGGGAAACTGTGTGTGTGGTTTATGGGAATTGTTATTGTTGGAATTTTTCAGTAAATCTAAAACTGCTATTTAAATTTTTTAATGTTTATTTATCTTTGAGAGACAAACAGAGTGTGAACAGGGGAAGGACAGAGAGAGAGGGAGACACAGAATCCAAAGCAGGCTCTAGGCTCCGAGTTATCAGTACAGAGCCCTATGTGGGGCTCAAACTCATAAACAGTGAGATCATGACCTGAGCCCAAGTCAGATGCTCAATCAACTAAGCCACCCAGGTGCCCCTAAAACTGCTTTTCTTTTTAATTCAAGCATGAGTAACATACAGTGTTACAGTGATTTCAGGTGTACAATATAATGATTTAACAACCCATACATCACTCAGTACTCACCAAGGTAAATGCATTCAGAATCTTTTTTCTCTGTTTCTCCATCCCTCTACCTCCCTCCCTCTGGCAACCACCAGTTTGTTCACTGAATTTAAGGTTTCACTTTTTTGTCTCTTTTTTTCTTTGTTTAATTGTTTTGTTTATTAAATTTCACATATGATGGCCAATAAATCTAAAACTACTTCAAAATAAAATGTTCATTTTAAAGAATTCACAAGTAGAGCACCTGGGTGGCTCACTCGGTTAAGCATCTGACTCTTGGTTTTGGCTTAGGTCATAACGTCCTAAGTTATGGCATCATACCAGACTATTTAAAGTTTTGGGGCACCTGGGTGGTTCAGTGGGTTAAGTGTCCAACTTTAGCTCAGGTCATGATCTCATGGTCCATGAGTTCAAGCCCTGCATCAGGCTCTGTGCTGACAGCTCAGAGCCTAGAGCCTGCTTCAGTTTCTGTGTCTCCCTCTCTCTCTGACCCATCCCCACTCACACTCTGTCTCTTTCTCAAAAATAAACATTAAAAAATTTTAAAGTATTAATGCTACAGGAAATAGACATGTCCCTATTGTTGAACTAGATAGAGCCTTACCAAATAGGGCAGGTCTAAATATATCCCCTACAATAAATGGAAACTTCAAAATTATTAACCCCAGCTCACTGAATATAAAGTCTGGATGGAAATCATTAAGAAGAGTTTGGATTCTAGAAAGTCCCCAAGACCATTCTTCGAATGTCTGTAAGGCTGATCTCATCTAACTCCAGAATATTTGTGATACTAATTGACTAGATTACAAAAAATAAACACACACACACACACACACACACACACACACACACACACAAGATATGGTAGTAAAAACAAATACAAATAGAAGATTAAGGGACTAGAAATGACTATAGCTAGACCTAAAAGGAGGATGAAATAGGACTTCAAAACACTCTGTGTTTGGATCAGTCAAAGGCAGTCAGGATGGATGCTTTTGCAGAAGAGTTCTTGCCACGAGAAAAAGGCACGAGCTTTGGTGTCACAACCTCGATGTGAAGTCCTAGCTTCTCCGCCTGAGTTACTTCAGGCCTCACAAGGAGGCACTAAGTTAGCTTTAGTCAATGGGAGGGTTAAGTGAAGAGAGTACTTTGAACATGCAGCCCTTAAGGGATGCTGAGACATTTGCCATTTTTTCTCTCTCTCTAGTTGCCTTCTACATGTAATGATTTAATCCATAAGCCATCAGTAATAGGGTGGATTTGCTTATTGTATATGAGGTGGCATCTTTTGTTTTGTTGAGTAGCCTTTTGGGATTCTGGAAGATGGTTGTTTGGGTAACAGGAAATTGATGAAACTGAACACAATGGGTTAAAATGAATGTCTAGTAGTAAATACACTATTAAGCAGCTATGATTTTAGGCCAGCCAGAGGTCTACACCACAGTTCTCTCATGCTTAATAGAAATAAAGGAGACAGGTAAATGCATAGCTCTCTTGGTGCTGGTGTCTTATAAATCCAACCTTTCCAAACACCCTCTACTACAATATACTACCATACTAATGCTCACTGATAAGCGGTTTCATTTGACATGTCTAAGGTTAACTGCACATAAATGAATCTCTTCTTCTTTTCTAAATTCTTATATATATAATACTATATTACATATATATTATATATATATAAGAATACACACATATAAGAATACACACACACTATATATACATATATATTCTCATCATGTATTTTCTTTATTGGAATAAAATATCTAACTTAAAAAGTAATACATTCCTGTGTGTGCATGTAGATGATAGATAAATAATTGTGTATTTCTACCGTTAAAGGTTCACTGAAAATAAATATGATCTTAAATAAAAATATGTGATTGCTCATGTGAGAATCTCAAAACATATAATTCACACTGTATTATGTGAAAGAGAATAGATTCTGTTCCCAAATGTTTGTATCAATGACAAATAAAAGAAACCCCTTAGGGTGGCTGCTAAAGGAGTATATAAATTGGTTTTTGTCCCCGACTGACAAGAATTCTGGCCGGTGACATTTACTGGCTTTGTTTCAATGGTTCAAGGTGGCCACCAAGAGCCCACCTTCAAGCTGTACGTGCCATTGCCCTCCACTGCCTTCAGAGGGCTGACCTCTACCTCGTGTGCACCTCCAGGTCACACAAGGGCTTCAGTGGTTCTTCTACATCACGTCAGTGTCTGGAACAGGAAAGAAGGGAAGAAGGGTAAGCAGCATCAGCTACATGTCTCCCCTTTTATCAAGCTCAGACAAACTTTCCCAGAAGCCCTTGAGTGGACTATTGCTCACGTCTCATTCCCATGACCATTCCTGAGCTCAGTCTAAAGACAATTCCAGGGGTTGGGACAGGGAGGTGAAGGTGGCTAGTCTAGTGATGTAGACATTACAGATGGTTTACAGTGGGATATGACTGAGGAAAGAAGGTTGTAAACAGCTTTTGAGACAGACAACCAACAATAATCTACCACATTACTTAAGATTAAACATGTGGAGGGGTGCCTGGGTGGCTCATTTGGTTGTGCAGCCGACTTCAGCTCAGGTTATGATCTCACAGTTCGTGGTTTCGTGCCCACGGCTGGGCTCTGTGCTGACAGCTAGCTCAGAGCCTGGAGCATGCTTTGGATCCTGTGTCTCCCTGTCTCTATGCCCTTCCCCCTTACTTACCGTCTGGCCCTCTCTGTCTCTCAAAATAAAATAAACGTTAAAACAATAATACTAAAAACATAGTAATCATAAAGTTAAATGTGTATATAATCAATACCCTTTCTGCTTTTTTGAGTAGTCTTTCAGCTTGCTCTCTCTCTCTCACACACACAGATACTCACACATGTACACATACCTTTAATCAGTCATCTGAGTTGGCTCAGCAGATATTTCACTCATTTTTCATGTTTTGTACATTTACTTTCAGAGATGAACACAAAATTCATCTGGGAGTCATGTGTCTAATTCATAGGCACCTGCAGTATTAGAATGCAGACACATTCAAGTTGAAAAAATAAAATATTTTTCCCCTAAAAGTGTTGGTTGTGAAAAGCTAAAGCAAAAACTATTGTGTCTGCCATGCTGAAAAGACTTGACAAAGCTTGTAGGTGACTTGAAAGTCGTGACAACATAGAGCTGAGCACAAAGAAGATTTAACGACAAGGAACGGAGCACAGTGATCAGAGGTTGCAGAGTGTCGTTCTGGCAGGTGTGGATGTCACTTAAGTAGACTTTTTCTTCCTGTTTATAGCTGCTGACATCTCTGAGCCCTTAGATGTACTTTTTCGTGCTGGCATGCTGTTGTTTTCTACATTGTTTTTCCTCACGCACCAAAATCTGAACGTCAGACACGCAGGTGTCAATTGAAAACGGGTCGTAGAGATTGAAATCACACAACTGCAGAGTCAGTAATTAAATTCAGAATAAAGCCAAGGGCAATTTTGGGCATTACACTGTGTGCATATTTTTGACAATCGTATTTTTGCTTTTTACACAATTAGAGTTTATTTTGGCATGTTAGGTCAGGAGATGCGTCAATAAAATAACCTACTTTGTTTCTTGAAAAACTGCTAACTAAAACTTAAAGTTCTTAAATTTCTGGTATTAGAGAACATTGGCCGATATTTATTTGTGCAGCCCCAAAAATCTGCTTTGATGTTAGCTGAATAATGTAATCATAATAAAATGGGGCAGTCTTACTGGACACAATTTATATGTCACCCTTGATCCAGCTAGTTCTGCCTGCCTGGCCCACCTCCCTCACCCAATAGGATTCATTCTTTTGCTTTTCTTAATATTCTCATAGTTTCAGAACCATGGGGACATCCCAAGAGGCCTCAGTGTAATACACTTACCCCTTTGTAGCCACCCGCCATGCCTAGGGCTGGACTTCAAGATGGCCTTCATTGTGCCCATGTGACTGGAGCTAATCCCACCGGGCCCACCAGCTGCCCCCACACTAATGGTAACTAAGTAGGAGCCTGCGGTAACTGATGTCCATGGGGCATACACTACCCAGTGAGAGGTAAGGGCCAACATGGAGCTAGCTTACAAACTGACTGCATTTCCTTAATAGAGAAACTATTTGGAAATGCAGAAACTGCATAAGGCTCTGCAGGTGTATCAAACTTGACTGAGCACCAGCAAGGTTTCGTGGAGCAAAGCCAAGGCCCGCTCAGTGACCCAGCCCACCCTCCACCTTGTATTTGTATTCTGCTATGCTGTCTTGCTTCTTTTTACTTTCACTCCTCCTTCCTTGGGATTGAACATCCTCTGTCAGTAGAAGTTTAGCATGTATGACTTCCTCAGGCTATATTTCTAGGGAAGCAAGACTAAGGAAATACCTTTTACCTCTAACTGTTCATTACAGGATACTCAGCATTCCATGGGGGATACATTCTTACCTGAGCAGTGCAGTATGGGAGAAAAGGTGTAAATGAAGTGCGCTTAGTACCCTTAGGTCCTAGGGCGGATGAAGGGCCATTAGGAAATTATGCATGAAATCATTTTCAGTTTGCAGTTGTTCAATTGAATACATCTCAGAGGACCTCTCATTCAAAACTGCAGCTTAAAAGCAAGGACATCTGACCGGGGTGCAGAGGTGGCTACAAACATTTCAGAGAATTGTGTCTGAATTATTGAGCATCAACACCAGGCATTTTCTTCATTAAGAGTCCTGGCTAATAATTTAGCAATGGTAAACCTAGTGTTTTCACCTGTGATTAATCCTGACATTTTAAAAGATAAGTTTCATCACTTTCTGAAGCACACAGTTCCTATACTGTGCAGGCATACCTACCCAACAGCCCATTTTCCTCTTTTTTTCCCCCTACTTTTATAGCATCTTACACTACCTGTTATAACACTCACCCTAAAAACTTAGAATTATTTCTTCAAGTTATTATTTATTTTTAGAGAGAGAGAAAGTGCAAGCTGGGGAGAGGCAGAGAGAGAGAGACAGAGAGACAGAGAGAGAGAGAGACAGAGAGAGAGAATCCCAAGCAAGTTTCACACTGCCAGCTTGATGGGAGGCTCAAACCCATGAACCATGAGATCATGACCTGAGCCAAAGTCAGACACTTAACCAAAGCCACAGGTGCCCCTCCCAGAACCAACCTAAAATTAGTTGTTGCATGTTTTTTGAATACTTTCAACTTTTAGGCTTTTAATCCATATAAAGATTAGATTAATGATATACATAGATATGTGTGTGGTGTATATAGGGCATGTATCAAGTATGTGCTAATCTGAAAGATGATGATAGCAAAACTGAAAAATTCGTGTACTAGGAAAAATAAAATTTAAGAAACCTCATTTACATGTAATGCCTAATGATTCTGATATAGATATGTTTTAATTTTTAATTTTAATTTTTTAATGTTTATATTTATTTAATTATTTATTTTTGAGAGAGACAGAGAGAGAGAACAAGCAGGGGAGGGGCAGAGAGAGAGGGAGACACAGAATCTGAAGCAGACTGTCAGCTCTGAACTGTCAGCACTGAGCCTGACATGGGGCTCGAACCCATGAACTGCGAGATCATGACCTGAGCCAAAGTCAGATACCCAACCAACTTGGCCACCCAGGTGCCCCAAAGGATATGTTTTTAAAAGCAACATGGTATATTTTTAAAGTTATATCCATAGGGATGGGGAAAAACCAAGGTAGCAAGGACATAGAATCCATATCCTGAAAAAAATGCATAAAAATTATGAGCTGAAATGTGAGCTCCTGAGGTAAAAATCATTTTGTGACTCTTCCCTCTACATGGTAAAGGCAGAGTTTTATCAGCAGCTGCAGAGTAGATATATTGGCCCCTGTGCCCACACATTAATATCATTAGTCGTCAGGTGGATTTATATCTATAGAATAAAGATCTCTCTCAGTCCTCACACATCTGTTAAATAATGTTGCCCACAAATCTCTAAGGGAATTGGAGGATTGTTTCTTGCTTCCATAAGAATGATTTACTGGGGTAAATCTTCAAAATTGATTTTCATGAAAAAATAAACCTTGTTCACAGGGTCCTGAGGCATCCATCCGAGAACATACCACTTTAGCCACCAACATGGACTTGGTTGTGAGGTTTAAAATAACAGGTTAATAGAATTTGGATAAAAGTTTTTAATGCAAGTTCTTCACCAATCTTCAAACATTTGACTGGGGAAAAACTATCCTTAAAGACATATAAAGTAGGAAGAGAGCAATTTTTTAAAGGAATATTTGAATATCCTATTGCATTTATTTTGGTCTAAAGAGATAATCAACAGAGAATATTACTGCTTTAGTTTCTAGACATATTTGATGATATTAAGGGATCAAAAAATAAAATTAAGGGATTCAAAAAATAGGATTGTTATTAAAATAAAATCGTAGTCCTATTACACCAAATTCTACTTGTAATCAGTTACTTCCAAACAAATCTTCATTAATACCAGCTGTAGATCACGCTTATCTCAATTTCACAGATCTGCTGTAATAATTAAGCCTCCGTTAATGGGTTTCCATTGTTAACATTCAGTGGAATATTGTAAAGACAAAGGACACATGTTTATCATTTCCCCAGCATTTACTCAGAATGACTACTTTTCCTTAAAGTACAGTCATAACGCTTATTTTACCAGATGCTCACGTTTGATGTTGGGTAGATTTTTAAAGTTGTCGATTTACCGTGATTACTTTCAGTTCTTTAGTATAAGAAATTCATCTGAAAAACTTTTGTAATATAAGCAATCAATGATTTTCTATTTGTCCTAGTTTTTTTTTTCAAGCAGAGGCTCAAAATTCAAAGTTCTAATGAAAAGTCGTTAATGAAAAAGCTACTGAATTTAAATTAAACTTTAAATATTATAGGAATATATTTTTGCATATAATAGAGATTCAAAATACTTTTTTCTTTAAATGTAAGACTTCATCAATACCAGAGATTCCTACAAGAAAAAAGAAATCCTTCAGTAATAGAATAAAGTAAGAAGACAAAATAAATGGTGAAAATGTTTGATACTATAACATGCATCATTTTTCTAACAATATCTAGCATCTATAATATGTAGATAATATGTTGAGTAAAATTTATAGTAATTAATGATAAAGTCTTGAAAATAACTTTCTTTTCTATTTCATTTCATCCAAAATATGAAAATTCTTCTCATTTTGAGTGGTTAATTCTTCTCCTTAAAAAACTCTATTGAAAATCCTCTTTCTTCAAGAGTAATACCTACATCACGTGACTTTTATATCTCTTGAGCATATTGTTTCCTAGAGAATCGAATACAAAACCCCATTTACCATTTGGGATATTAGAGTTGGTAAAAAGAAAAAGTCTTTTCATTTGCTTTTGATTTTAGATTTTTATTAAAGTGCAGAAGACTATAAAATGAAAACTTGGGGCACCTGGGTGGCTCAGTTGGTTGAGCGTCTGCCTTTGGCTCAGGTCACGATCTCTTGGTTAGTGGATTTGAGCCCCGCATCAGGCTCTGTGCTGACAGCTCAGAGCCTGGAGCCTGTCTTCAGATTCTGTGTCTCCCTCTCTCTCTCTCTCTCTCTGACCCTCCCCTGCTCATGCTGTCTCTTTCTCTCTCTCAAAAATAAATAAACATTTAAAAAAATTAAAAAATAAAATAAAATGAAAACTTATTGCAATCACAGCACATATATTGCTAGAGTTTTAATTAGTAGTATGTATTACATATACATTAAAATATGTGTATTTTTGTTCACATATATAAAATAAAATTACCATCCTCTTGTTAAGATGGTTTTATCTTAGGGACACCTGGGTGGCTCAGTCAGTTAAGCATCTGACTTCGGCTCAGGTCATAACTTGTGGTCGGGGGTTCAACCCCTGCTTTGGGCTCTGCACTGACAGCTCAGAGCCTGGAACCTGCTTTGGATTCTGTGTTTTCCTCTTTCTCTCTCCCTCCGCCAGTCACACTTTATCTCTCTCTCTCTCAAAAATAAATAAATATTTTAAAAAATTTTAAAGATGGTATTATCCTTTGTTCAATTAAGATTTAATCATGATCATTTTCCCATGACAGTAATTATATTCTGAGATTACCCGCTTCTAATATACCTTAATTAATAAATGGATTATTACTGGACATATAAATCATTCAAAATATGTCATTAAATAATAATGCCCTATGGATTTTTGGCATATTAGTCAGTTAAAACATTGTTGATTATATCTTAATGTAAATATCTAGAAAAAGAATCAAAGAATATGAACAATTTTAGTCTCACAAACCAAGACTGATGTCTTAATCTGATCAGCTGGATCAAGTCTGGGCTGAAGTTTTATAGGATTCTGTTTACTTCTATTTTTTTTTCCCCCTTTTCCGACCGATAGCCCTCAAGGCCTTTGAGCTGAGTACGAGCCATTCCCGGGAGCTCTCCTCGGCGGCTTGATCCTGCTTGTTTACCTCTCAGCGCAGCAAATTTCCAAAACTGTTGTCTACATTTGCATGATTTTCTGATTACTATTTTGTTTGTTTGGTTTTTATTTTATTTTGAGAGAGAGAGGCAGTGTGAGCATGGGAGGGTCAGGGAGAGAGGGAGACACAGAATCCGAAGCAGGCTCCAGGTTCTGAGCTGTCAGCACAGAGCCCGACGTGGGGCTCGAACCCACAGACTGTGAGATCATGACCTGAGCCGAAGCCAGACGCTTAACAGAATGAGCCACCCAGGCTCCGCTCAGATTACTATTTCTAACCAGTTGTCCTGCCACAGTTCAGAATTCAGCAACTATCTTGGGGTGAAAACCCATGTGGTGCTCAAAGCCCCACGGATCACAAATGCTGCCAACGTGAGCCCTGTGAGAAAAGTGCCTCCTTCTATGGCTGTCTGGGCATATCGTGCTTCCCGTGCCCCCCAGGGCCCAGCCCGCCTCTCCAGAAGGCCGGCGCCCCGCTGCGTGCCCATCCCTGTGCCCACCCTTGAGACAGCAGGTGCTCTCAGACACCGCCAACCAACCGCAGTTAGTCAGCTCTCCTGTCACCGCCAGCAGGAAGGCGGCCGTGCTTCACGCTCTCTCATCCTGCTTAGCAGCCCAGGATTTTCCTTTATTTCTTGCGTAATCTCTGCATTAGAGATGGACTGCACTGCGAGTTAGTGGGTGACAGTTTTTCAAGCAATTAACCACTAGCTCCACTTTAGCTCTCTACTGAAATTTTAAGTACAGGCTTTCTCATTAGCTCAATATATATTATAGATTCAATTATTTTTATTAGTATATTTTTTAATTTTTACTTTTATTTACATTTTATATATTGTTTCTATTAGTATATTTTATTCAGTTTTATATATTCAATTACTTATCTGTTAAAAGTCACTGGCTCATTTAGTTTTGCAGGAGTAAAACCCTGTTTTAATTATTGTAATTCTACACAAACTTAAAATTCTAAATGTGTTTGCATAGCCCTGGGGATTAACCTTCAATACTCTTGGGTGTATTTGGCCATTTATCCCTGATGGGCACATAAGGGTCTAAAATGTAGCTGCATGTAAATAATAGCACACAAAAATTTTACTTTAGAAAAAATATGACATTTAGAAATGAATCCTTGTATTTAACATTATATGAATTTTATTCTTCTTAGGATGATCAAAAAGTATTTTGCTCAATTTCTGTATCTTTTTTTAATCAAACTGAGGAAAACTTGATTTGGAAATGTAATTTGGTATTCAAATACCTTAAAATCTTAGCTGTTTTTATTCTAATTGTCTTGAGTATTTATCGTATAGATTATCTTCCTCTACTGAGATATGTATCCTGTCCTTTTTAATAGTCATACTTTTACATTCTTTCTTTCATCATATTCCCTGGGCTATAGTTTTTAATGTCATAGTTAAATAATAACGTAAGGGCAATCCTTTATATTTTTTTTGTTAAACAGATTTCATATGCTTAATTTTTAATCATGATATTTGTTATTTTGAAACAAATGCTGATTCTATATATGTAAAAATAAGCTTATTTTCTCTTTCTAAGTTTATTTATTTATTTTGAGAAAGAGAGAAAGTGAAAACAAGGAAGGGGCAGAGAGAGAAGAAGAGAGAGAGAATCCCAAGCAGGCTCCACACTGTCAGCGAATAGCGCTATGCAGGGCTTGAACTCCCAAATCATGAGATCATGACCCAAGCTGAAGTAAAGAGTTAGAATCTTCACCAACTGAACCATCCAGGTGCCCCAAGAGCATTACTTTCGTGTTTTATTTATTCTATTCCCTTACCATTAGTTTTTATAAAGATTGGAATTATATAAAAATGGTTTGCACAGTTATTTATAAAGTTAAAAGATTGTTCTTCTTAACATAACCGTCCCTACATGTGTTTCCATAAACCATAACAGGCTTACAAATAAGTTTTTGTGTGTGGTTCTGTCTTTGAAATTTTTTAACTTTATTTTTTTGTTTATTTATTTGAGAGAGAGAGAGAGCATAGGTGCAAGCCTGCATAAGAGTTGGGGAGAGGCAGAGAGAGAGGGTGAGAGAATCCCAAGCAGGCTCCGCACTGTCAGAGCACAGAGCCCAACACGGGGCTCATTCTCATGGAATGTGAGATCACTACCTGAGCCCAAATCCAGATTCGAGGTGCCCCTCTACTGTCTTCGAAATTAAAAGTAAATGAAAATTTATATATTGATTTGTCATAAAAATTAAATTTCCAGATCTTCTGATAAAATTAAAACACAATATTATATTTTGGCAGAGGGAATGTCAGTTTCTAATATCAATGGTTCTCATTAGTCCAAAATACATATTAATTTAGTGATTTCCATCATTTTTGCCTTTCTGTCAATTTTATTCATGTGGAAATCATTAACGAAGTGGGAAAAAGGGTTTCCTTCAATAAATTACAAGGTTCTGTAATAACTGTAATTACGAAATTATACTAAGAAAGAAGATTAAATCAGGTCCTCGTTAAGGAAGAATGAGGAAAGCTGAGCCAATTATAGATGTTCACATCTGAACGGATGTTCACACGGAGCCCTAGGGATGAGCTGCCGAGAACCAGCAACAACAGAAGGAGCGCTCGGCCTCATTTTGATTCATATCTAGGACTATCAACACTTTTGAGGAGGTAGAAGCGACGTGCAATATTCCCCACGTGATAGTTAACCGTGATTGAAAATACTCGCTGGGTAGTGTGGACACATTGCCAGGCTGGGGGTAGATGAAGGCCCTGCAACTAAAGGTTATGTGAGGTAGAGTTCAGGGAGCACATGCAACAGCAACAGTGGAAAAGCTAGACCCACTGAAGAGAAAGTCGCTGTCAGTTCCACGCCACTGTCAGTCCCACTCAGTTCTCGGTGGCCATCGTCTCTGTAGGACAATCACGTTCCACTCCCTGATGGAAGAAGGTCAAGTCAACTCTGTTTCTTGAGTCATCGCATTAATTTTTCTTCTTTTCTAGAAGTCTCTACAAAGTTCTAAAGTCTTCATAAATCCTCTGAATGGGTCACATAAGTTTCATCATATTTGTAAAGAGGTATATGTTTAAAAATGATTTATAAAAAACATTGTTGTCTTTGAAATAAATGTCTTTCCTTAAGGCAGCAACATGAATTCTAATTCTAAACTCATCCTTCAAGACAGAATATTTACATAAATTATTTGAAACCTTCTGCCTGGCAGATTTATCTATTCTTCCCTCCCTCCCTTCTTCCGTCCCTTCGTTCCTCTCTCCCTCCCTCTTCCCTCCTTCCTTCCTTGCTTCCTTCCTTCCTTCCTTCTTTCCTTCATCTCTATCATTTCTTTACATTGTGAGTATTTATTCAAGTATACTTCCTATTTTTTATTAAGACGTGAGGGGTCCCTGAAAAAATACACAGCACAAATGCTGTACTTTTATTCTTTCAAGTAGGCTTTAATTGTGTTTCACATTCTTAGCTCAAATCAACATGATGTTAAACATTCGGTTTTTTCAGGTTTACCTTTCTCTTTTGGACTGAAAGCCTTAACGTAGATTTCCTTCACCTGAGTGCACTTGGTGGTTGTTGATGTCTCTTGCTGCTCTTATAGAGTGACTTTTAGGCAATCCTCGTCAAAATCACACTCTGCTTCCTCTACAGCCTAAGGATCAATAACTTAAGTTATTCTGCTCCATAAGCTGCTAGTTTGATGGGACAGCAGTTATATCCTTTCCATGCTTCGAGCCTGCATGTTCACATACTGACTCTATTTTGTTCAAGGTTATATTAATTTTTCAGATTCTCATAACACAAATAACTGGTTCTGATAACACATAATTAACATTGGTTTCTAAGAAGTTTAACATTAAAAATCTTTTCAATAAATTTTAAATTTCCTTATTTGAAGAGCAGTCTTAAAAATAATGCAGATAACTTAGGATTTCCATTATTTAGAATTAATATTGTTTCCAAAAGTAGTTAAAAAATTAATGTTTATTTTTGAGAGAAGACACACAAAGTATAAGCAGGGGAAGGGCAGAGAGAGAGGGAGACACAGAATCCAAAGCAGGCTCTAGGCTCTGACCTGTTAGCATGGAGCCCAACACGGAGCTAGAACTCAGGAACTGTGAGATCATGACCTGAGCTGAAGTCCAACGTTTAATTGACTGAGCCACCCAGGTGCCTGCCCCAAAAGTAGATAATTTTTAAAACTTTGCTCAATGGATGCATTTCATTAAGAACATATTATTGAGAGGCACCTGGGTGACTCAGTTGGTTGGTTAATCAACTTTTGACTTTGGTTCAGGTCATGAGCTCCCAGTTCGTGGGATGGAGCCCTGCCTCGGGTGCAAGTGATTGAGGTTCTGGAAGTGGACAACCAGCAACCTCTGCTATGGACCCCAGCCTGGTTCATTCATAATTGTCACTCACTTCATGCCTGGGTGTATAGATATTAATCTAGAGTTTACAAGAAAACAGTAGTGGGCTCACAAAGTATAGGAGAAAAGAGGCATCTTTGGTTAGCCTCTTTAAAACACCCTCATTGTCTTCAAAGGAAATTCAGATTTCTTTTATATTACTTTTATGTATTATTTTTATTATATTAATAATCATCACATATTGAGCTCTAACTTCACGACATTTGTGTTTTCATTTACTTTTCCAACAAATATATGTGCCTAATATAGTTACAGACTTTTGACATAGGATGGAAAGTAGACACAGGGCAGTTAGTAACTTGCCTGATGATATTCAGTAACAGGTACGGCTGAATTTGAATGGAGGTCTCTATGACCGCAGTCTGATAAAGTTATTATGCATCTACATTGCAGCTCCTGCACTGAACTTTAATCCCTTCACGGTGCAGCAACTTGGCCTTCTCAGACTCTGTAAACAAGCATCATTATGCTACTGTCTCTGAACAGAATGTCTTTCATTTTCGTGTTCCAGGACTTGCAGCACCGTGACATTGATAGAAGATTATTGAAAAGATTTTAGAAGATAGTGAATGACAGTCTCCACCATTCACACTGCGTTTATCGAATCTTACATATATGTGCATGTGCACAATTACATCCGTAATCACTGTGGCCTGAGCATCATTACATTTACTGAGATTATTCGGATTTTTCTTTTAGATTAAAACATAGAAATCTCCAAAGCTAGAGAGTTTGTGCTACAAGACAAAGGCCCATACAAACTCTTGGTATAATTTTATGATTTTTTATAACAAACCATAAGAACTAGCAAAAAACACTGTTCTGCCAAGTTTTCAATATAGATTTTTTTATTGATAATAATGCTTAGGAAACTGGTTTTTTTTTCCTGTTTGTGTCTCCAAACTATCCTGATTTTAGCTGAAGACACCAGTAGGTTTAGAGACTTCTTTAGCTGATTCCTCACCAAAACAAAAACAATTTTGAGCTGACTATAGTAATGTAAGAAAGGTATGTTTTTTGTATGTGTCCCTGCTGCAATCACATATATCTTACAAAATTTTCTTTTCATGTATATTTTAAATGACACATATGTTGACAGTAATTTTGTACATGAGCCATTTGATGATTCTCCAACTTTGTGCATCATATCCATTGCATTTCCATTTAGTTCACATTTATCAGTACGACAAAGGGAACTAAAAACTAACAACTGGGAAAAATCAAATAAGTGAGTAAAATAATTTCTAAGTGGAAAAGGGCTGTGTTTAGCATGATATGAGATTATACCATACAGAGTCAGCATTCTTTAAGTTTCTCTACACAGCCAATGAAGAATAAAAATTGGTTTTAATTAGTAAAGTTTCTGTTGAACAAAAGACATTGTGTATGATAAGATTATTTGTCTAAAATCTGATATTCATTTTCATTTGGAGTTTAATTAATATGACTTAATACATGAAATTTTTCTCTGAAGATTTACTTTAAAATGTTATGAAATGTCACTCATAAAATTGTCTTAAAGAAAATGTAAAAAAAGGTTATCTTAAAGTAAATGTCAAAAAAAGTAAAGTGAAAACTTAAATGACAATAATTTATTCTGTATTCTTGATAGATTGTCTCTTAACGTGGCTTTTTGTTTCTCATAAATAAGAAAATCATTACATGAAAATCTTCTTGAAAATGTGTATGTTGATAGCCAACATTTTTAAAATTTTTAATTGGTTTTGACATGAGATGATTTTAATAGGTCAATTTAGGATATCGTATATACTAACTCACTGAAAATAAATTCTCATAAAATGTGGGGGCTCTTGTGTAACTTTGTTGATTATTCTCACTGTTATTTATTTATCATTGCAGATTAAAAAAATCAACAGAAACTTTCCAGTAAACCAGCAGGTAAGATGAAAATATACTTGGAGAGACAAATCACATATTACATTCAGTTATCTATTATAGAAAATAATCTTGATTACATTTAGTTTTTAGGTCGAAGTAATTGACACTGTTATTTGCTCTCCAGGAAAATTCACAACTTATTAGATTCTTTTCATATTATGTAATATATTTCTCTAATCATATTAAAAGCAGTTTTAAAAAATTATTTATCTACGTAACCTAAGTCAAAACTATAATTTGACAAAACACATATATTATTTGAATATAATGTTGAAGAACTAGGGGAGCTATTTACATAAGACAGTTTGACTGTATCTTAACATTTGGGAGACTTATGTTTCATCTAAAAGTTAGAAGGAATTTTCAAAATTGACTGATATATTTTACATGCATCTAAACTAATGCATAGGATGAACATAATGTCTGATTAATCCAGCCAAGAATTTAGTCAGTTTATTAGACTGATAATTGATTATAGAAAATAACTAATTCCAGTTATAATTTTATTAAGCTGAACTTAACTTTTGCATTGCCTTCATCAACATCATAAAAACATTCATTTGAATGACAGAAGGCAGTGTAGGCTCAGTTTTGGAGTCATGCAAGTCTAAGTGCATCAGGGTTTTTTTGATGGTAGAGCCGCAGATACCAATCATAACTTCCTTACTCTTGATATCAACGTCTTTGTGCAACCTTGGATCAAAATCTAAACATCTTTACTTGCCTGGGTGACTCCATCGACTGAGCACCTAACTCTCGATTTCCGCTCCTAATGATTCCGAAGTTGTGGGACTGAGGGCCTCATGGGGCTCCACGCTGAGCAAGGAGCAGGTTCTAAATTCTTTCTCTCTGCTACTCCCATCTGCTAGCATGTTCTTTCTCTCAAATATATATATCTGTTATCTATATGTCTACATATCTATATATAGAACTATGTATCTATCCATATATATGTTATCTATTTATATTTATCCATATATGTTATCTATTTATAAATGGTAAATAGTAAAAATTATAAATAATCAACGCATAAAAATGAAGTTACTTTTCATATCTAAACCTGGGTGCCCTCACATTTTTGAAGATTAAATAACAAATGTAAAATTCTCAGTATATGCCATTATTATAATTAATGTGTTAAACTTTTACATTTGGTCTTTGGAATATAGAATTTATGTTCTTGTATAAATTATATTATTAATGATGCCACTAGCCCAGACTAGCCCGCAAAGTTGTGTTGATTGAAATATTAATGAAAACACTCTGGAGAACTCAGTGTGTCTAAGTGTTCTGAGTGGGGTCTTCCCAGCCTTCGGCACACCCTGCTTCCAGCCTCAGGCCTGAGCCACGCCAGTGTAGAGTCAGAGGTTGGAGAGTGAACATGGTATGTGTCTCACCACATTCCATCCCAAGCTGTGGGTATATATGAGGCCCTTGTCTGTGGTGCAGAGAATAGGACTCTAGCCCAGAGCTACTGACTCCCTGGAGCTGTGTCTCATTGATACTCCCTCTGTGCTTCTGATGCTGGTAGGACACTACTTAAGAAATAAGGTTTAACAACTTCATTGGTCTGTAGTGAAGGAAAAATTCATTACCGAGAAATTATTCAAATAGAAAGGACCATCAGCCTTTGGGAAAAGTGGTAATGCCCATCAGCAAATGTAATCTTTTTATGGACAGATAAATGTAGATCTATTCATTTGGATAATTCTTGCCAAAAATATAAATAATGAACGTTTCTTTAAGAATGACTCTAAGATCTGTGTTCCTTGCCCTTTCTAACCTCAACATGTGAAGTATTAATAATTACTGTAATTTATGTTATTATACATATGTCATCACCCTAATAACCTTCTGCTATTCTTTATTTATGAGGACAACCACATTTAACATTGCCTACATTCTTCCTTCAATGACATGTGGCATTTTTGGTCACTGCCCCATTTATCTAGGATTTGAATAATAGTAAAGTAAATAAGAATCTATAAAAAGTTGCATACAGAATAAATAATAAAAACTGTCTAATACTCCAACACACACACATATAACACATTTAGGTAAGCATTCGTATGCATAACTTTTTACTTGCTGGCCTTTTAATATTATTATACCAAGATATTATTTCAAATATCTTACATCTTTCATTTTTAAAAATCATAACAAATTCTTCTTGCCACTTTAAAAACTGAAAGGAAGAGTTAATAGATTTTCCCCTTACTACTTTCCATCATGGAAATGAAGAGTTTCAAGAAATAAGATTCATTTATAGTTCAATATTTATATATCCACACCATAGGAAAACTCACTTGCATAGCACAATAGCAATACATTAAGAGACCCAGGTGCATTCTCTACTTAATAAAATGTGAGCCAGTTTATAATGAATAAAATTTTGAAAACACTTATAGTCTCATTTCTCCACCAGATTTAGTATTCAAACAGGACCCTTATATTGGACTAAGCCACAATGTGTTGCTTTAATCTTAAATTCTTTTCTAACTTAATTTTCTTGTAACATTCTCTGAAGCTTAGATTAGATATAAATACATATATTTATCCACATGTTTTTAATTAAATAATTTAGAGATATGTTAAAATAGTCAAGTGTTATACAATAAAAATCAAGCACCCTCATATCCCTGATGCATATCTACGTCTTTAAGAAAAAAAAAGGATGTCACCCACTGGAACAGAAGTCTTCTGCTTCCTATGGGATTCTATTTTTTAAATTGCGCTACCAACCTAACTGGAGAAATCAGGATAAAAGTGAAACGTAAAGGGGACCAGAAGGTATCAGTACCCTCCAGCAGGGCCAGTGTTAGAACTCAGCTCTGTAGGGACACTCCCACAGTCCAGGATCCATGAGACTTTCAGTAAAACTACTCTCATTAGAAAGATTTGAATCCAAAATTGTAAATTATTTGGAAAACAGACCATAACAGGGGAAAGTCATCCAAAATGATTTCTGATTATCATGTCCTTTTTAAATTAAAAAATGGTAATTATAAGTCAAGAACAAGATATGGTGTTAAAAAATGTGGATTTGCAAAAGAATCAAATAGGAGTTCAAATATTTTAAAAAGAATATATTTAAAATTAAAATCAATTAACCAACTGAATAATAGAAGATGAAGATAAAAAATATAATTGAAAATAATATCTGAGAATGTCAGATAGTGGTGAAAAGCATAAATGTTAATGTAAGACATAAACTTTAAAATGAGAAGATCAAAAAAATCTTCAGAAAGACTGGGGAAAATGTGTGAGAGGGGGTATATGAAGACAGATGGTGGTTAAGAGTTCCTATTAGTCTCCAGATTAAAGAATCAAGGTAACCATGAGCAAGGTAAAGAGAAACAAATCCATACCAATGGAGGATCTGAAACCACCTCAATATCCAGTCAGTGGAATATAAGGCAGCCATTAAAAGGATAAGCCAGGTCTGTTGGTACTAGTATAAAAGGTCATCCAAGAAATCCTGACACGGCATAGCAAAGTGAAGAATAGGAAATACAGGAAGCCACTGTGTTTTAATAAACGGGTTGGAATGAAATATACGCATATTCTTATATGGGAATAAAAAAATCTTGAAAAGACGCCTAAGAATTTGGTAAAGGTGTTTTCCTCTGAGAAATATTGTAGCCCAGTCTCCTTCCCACTGTGAGGATTTCATTCCCAGGCCTCTGTGTTTAAGTCTTATGCCTTTCCCTGGAGAAACTTCTCATTTCAATTTCCATTCATATGGTTGATTGAAGTTCCTTATTCAGTTCCTGTAACAAGGAATTACATTTTGTTTTGTTTTGTCTTGAGCTCAGATGTGTATTATTTCTGTTCTTCTTGATACAAATTCTATTTTGCATTTCTACATATTGGAATCAACTCAACCTCCCTTATTTATTTAACATGCTCTGGCTCTTGGTCATTACTATTGGAATAACTGGAAAAGCATATGTGTTTGTCATTTAAGACGCATCTAATATCTGTGAAGGTGAGCATATTTAAGTGAAATTGGCATATACTTTTATATGTCTGTCTTTGAATGTGTTTATTCCTATATTATTTATTTATAGGTACTACATACTCAACACATGAAGGAAATTTATTCTTTGTATTTTTATGTTGCCTAAGTTAAAAAGAAACTTTTACAGATCACAGGATTTGTGTTGTACTTAGATTTTTTTCATTTCAAGATTAATGTTAGTAAAAAATGCTTCACTTTCTATGTCTAGACATTTTAGGTTTTTAGTTTTACACTTAAACAACAGATTTCTCTGGGACTTGAAGCATTTTTTCTTATTGGACTGATCATATTTTATGGGATTCTCTATTAGCTCTTCCTCCCTCTCTCAACCCAAACCCAACTGTAAACTCCTAAAGATAAAGGTATTATTGTTATGTCCTTACCTCCTACAACAGTGCCTTACATATCATGATTCTGGTAGAGACCTCAATGTAAAGATCTTTGGGGATATCTTTAAAGAAGAGCTGCGATTAAATATGAGACTTCCTCAACATTTAAACCTTTCTCTTTTCAAGAGAAACTCAAAGAAAAATACAGGGCACAGACTGGGAGAAAATATTTGCAAATCATATGGAACAAAGGACTTAAATCCAGAATATATTTTTTAACAACTGAAAATTGAATATTTAGAAATGAAACAACTCAGTGAAAGAAATGTGCCAACATTTGAACAGACATTTCACCAGAGAAGTATCTAAATAACAAATAAGTGTGTGAACAGATACTCAACCTTAGAGAACATGCAGATTAAAAACACAATGAAATACCACTGCATATACACTAGAATGGCTGATTGTAACTGCTCCTACTAAATACTGTCAAAGAGCAATTAGAATTGTTATACACTGCTGGTGGGAATACAAAATGGCACAACCACTTTGGGAGACAGTCTGACAGTTACCAAAAAGTTAAATCTACACCTACTGTATCATCTAGCCAGTCCGCTCCTAGGAAATGAAGGCATGTGTTCATGCAAAGACTTGTTCACAAATGTTCATAGCAGCTTTATATATTAATAGCCCCAAACTGGAAACAACTCAAATTCCACCAGGTGAATGGACACACAGAATGGACACACAGTGTCATATTATATAATGAAATGTTACTTAGCAGTAAGAAGGAACACATTCTTGATACACGCTGCAGCATAGGTGTAAAATTATCTTCTTCAATGAAAGTAACCAGGCACCTTCCCCTAAAAAATAGAGTGTATGCTGCATGCTTCTATTTATATAATATTCTAGCCATTGCAAACTAAGGTACTAAATCAGAAAGCAAATCAGCAGTTGCCTAGGAAACGGGATTGGCTGACAACAGAAAGGGATTATACAGCAGCATGAGGGACCTTTGGGATGATGGCTATTTTCATCCTGTTGATGGTAGTGATGGTTTTATGGGTGCATGCATATGACACAACTTCCTAAACCTTCCCCTTTAAATATGTACCATTTATTTATGCGATCATAGCCTTATGAAACACTAAACCATTTTTATTATTAAAATGTCTGGGAATCAAATAAATTAGGAATTGTATTTAAAAAAAGCCATTGGGATTTGGTTTAATTTCCATAATAGTCTAGACTTGAAATTACAATCATGTATTTCTCACTTCACTTTTTGTGAGGAGTAACCTCATTTTCTTGATGCATCTACAATATAACCATCTGGTTTCTCTATTAAGATTTTGATCAGGATTATTTACTTTTTAAAATGCACTGAAATTTGACTTCAATTGATACATTTACTGAAAAGCATGGGAAGGGAAAAGCATATGTTTACTGAAACATAGTGGTCTTGGGTCTTGCCTGTTAAGTAGCTGTTAAACAGTGATACTCAGCTAGGTGTAAAATTATGTGATAATTTACTCAATGCATTAGAGTAAATGATTAGAGACCATTCAAACAAGCAGACCTATGTCGTCCTGCTGTATATACCTAAATTTTTTAGGTAATAATTTATTGTATTGATCGTTTTTTATCATTATTAACTAAAATTTCCTCATTGTAAAACATACCTCATGATTCTCACAAAAATAATATTTTGCCATGAATATCTTCTGTAATTACTGAGAAGAAAGGTTATAGAGGATGATATTTTACCTCTTTCCATAAATCACAAATGTCCTTAGACACATCTGGAATGGTGAGTCTTTTCCAGGAGATTTTCAATTACTGTGACCAGTGGAATCACTATCTATGGCCAACATAGCCTTATGAAATGTGGTTTCATAAATAATAAGGCTTGAAAGTCAAAATTACACACGGGCTGCAGAATGGCCGTTGTGTTCGCAGGCATGCTAACAACATTGATGTCACTGCACATCTCCATCAGAGCTCTTGGGTGACCAGACGCATTGTCGATGAGCAGTAACAATTTGAAAGGAATATCTTTTCCTGAGAAGGAGGCCCCACCAGCGAGTGTAAAACATTCAGTAAAACATGTTGTAAACAGACGTGCTGTCATCCAACCTTGGTTGTTCCACTGATCAAGCACTGGAAGAGTAGACTCAGCGTGATGCTGAAGGGCCCCAGGATAGTCACACAGTAAATGAGCTCCAGCCTAAAGCCCCCAGCTACATTAGCACCGAATGGGGGTCAGCCTGTCCTTTGAAGCTTTGAAGCAAGGCATTGACTTATTCTCGTTAGCTGTAAAAGTCCTAGATGGCACCTTCTTCCAATATAAGACTGTTTTTATCTCCACTAAAAATCTGTTGTTCAACGTTGGCACCTTCATTAACGATCTCAGCTGGGCCTTGTGGAAAATGTGCTACACCTTCCGCATCAGCCCCTGCTGCCTCACCCTGCACTTTGATATTATGGAGATGGCTTCCTTCCTTAGACCCCAAGAGCCATGCTCGGCTCCCTTCCGACTTTTCCTCTGCAACTTCCTCAGCTCTCTTGCTTCATAGGATTGAAGAGAGTCAGGGCTTTGCTCTGGATAAAGATTTGACTTAAGGGAATGTTCTGGCTGGTTTGATCTTTTGTTCAGACCACTACAACTTTTTCCATATCAGCAATAAGGTTGTTCCACTTTCTTATAATTTGTCCTTTCACTGGAGTGACACTTTTAATTTCCTCCAAGAACTCTTTCTTTGCACTCAAAAGTTGGCTGTTTGGCAAAAGAGAACTTTGAGCCTATCTCGGTTTTCACTCACCTTCCTCATTTAATTATTTTTGGCTTTTGACTTAAAAGTGAGAGATGTGTGACTCTTCCTTTTACTTAAAGTCTTAAAAGCCAATGTAGGGTTATTAATTGGCCCAATTTGAAGACTGTTGTGTTTCAGGGTCAGGAAAGGAGTGAGAAAAGGGAGATAGATGGGGTAACAGCCCTGGTCAGTGCAGCGGTCAGAACACAGATGGTTACTGACTGAGCTCTCCATCTTATATGGAGAGAGTTCGTGGCGCCCCAAACAATTACAATAGTAACATCAAAGGTCATGTACCACAGACCACTGTAACAAACATGATAATGATGAAAAAGATTGATAGATTGCAAGAACTACCATTTTTTTAATGTTTACTTTTGAGAGAAAGAGAGAGAGAGCATGTGCACATGAGCAGGGGAGGGGCAGCAGAGAGACAGACAGACAGACAGAATCCGAAGCAGGCTCTAGGCTTTGAGCTGTCAGCACAGAGCCTGATGTGGTGTTCAAACCCATGAACCATGGAATTATGATCTGAGCCAGATTTGGAGGCTTAACTAATTGAGCCACTGAGGTGTCCCCAATTTTTTTAAATTTTAGAAAGACAGTACATGTAAGCAGGGGAGAGGAACAGAAAGACACACACACACAAACACACACACACTCACACAGAGAGAGAGAGAGAGAGAGAGAGAGAGAGAGAGAGAGAGAGAGAGAATCTTAAGCAGGCTCCATGCTCAGTGTGGAGCCCAGTGTGGGGATCAATCGCATGACCATGGGATCACAACCTGAGCCAAAATCAAGATCAAGATGCTTAATTAACTGAGCCACCCAGGCACCCCAAAACTACAATAATTTGACACAGATACACAAAGTGAGCAAAAGTCACTGAAAATGGCACTGATAGACCTGCTTAACAGAGGGTTGCCACAAACCTTCAGTTTGTTTTAAAAAATTCAGCATCTGAACTCTTGGGACCTCATCAAGATAAAAAGCTTCTGCACTGCAAAGGAAACAGTCAAGAAAACTAATAGGCAACCGACAGAATGGGAAAAGATAGTGGCAAATGACATATCAGATAAAGGGCTAGTATCCAAAATCTACAAGGAACTCACCAAACTCCACACCTGAAAAACAAATAATCCAGTGAAGAAATGGGCAGAAGACATGAACAGACACTTCTCCAAAGAGGACATCCAGATGGCCTACAGGCACATGAAACGATGCTCAGCATCACTCATCATCAGGGAAACACAAATCAGAACCACACTGAGATACCACCTCACGCCCGTCAGAGTGGCTAAAATGAACAAATCAAGAGACTGTAGATGCTGGCGAGGGTGTGGAGAGATGGGCACCCTCCTACACTGTTGGTAGCAATGTAAACTGGTGCAGCCGCTCTGGAAAACAGTGTGGAGG
>PJEM01010500.1:46121-62067 GCA_004023845.1 Helogale parvula | reverse complement strand
CACAGTGGACTTTAAGGGCAGTGAAAATACTCCGCTTGACACTGTGAGGGTGGATACGTGTCTTTGCACGTGTGCCCAGACCTCCGAGAGGAACTGGACGCGCGCACCCGTGTGAGGACGGGTCAGTGCTGGTATGCGCCCTGTAACAGTGGGGGTGCTGTGCTGGGGGCAGGGGGGCAGCGCACATAAGGGAATCTCTGTACTTTCCTCTCAGTTTTGCTGTGAACTTCAAACTGATCTACAAAAATTAAGCTCTTTACAAAAAAAACACAAAAAACATATCATCTGCTTCTGTGGGTACCTGGAGACTCCAGGGCGGCACGCCAACCCCCTAAGAGCAGCCTAGGGGCAGCTGGCTGACCCGCCCGATCCTCTCCCATCTCCCACACACCCCCACCCCGACCCCTGCCAAGAGCCCATAGGCCAAGGGCAAAGGAGTGACGTGGCCCCCGCCCCCAACAGGGGGAGCCGCCAGAAGGACAAGATGCCCAGAGAGGCAGGAAGAGGGGAGCGGGCTCTCCAAGAGAACGGGAGGGGTCTTTCCAGCACCCCCGGGGCTGGGGAGGACGTCCGCACTCTAGGCAGAAAAATCTATGGCCACAGACCCTTTCCAAGGAAACAGAGGACATTCCTGTGTCGAGGGGTCCCCTGTCCGGTCCCGCCTGACACTCCGACGGGAGCCAGAACCAGCGCACACTCCGCAACGGGCTGCAGTGTGGCCAGCACCGTCCTGGGTGCCGGGCAGCGGTGGGGCTCTGCTCTCAGAAAGCAGCCCAGGGAAGAGCTGGGAAGACAGGGTGCCCAAGATGGGGGGGCAGGGCAAGCAAACAAGCCCCCCAGACACAAGAAAATTGACAAACTCAAAGGAATATCAGAAAGAGAGAACGGCAGGACATTACTTAGAGGGAAGAAACCCCCACAGAGGGACAGCACACACTGTCCTCCACCCGGGGACCCGGGGCATCAGGCGAGGACCGGGCCTCTGGCGCACACCGGACCCGGCAATGCAAGGCTCCGCCGCTGCCTCCTTTCCGGCCGCTGTAGGCTGGGACGCAGGTGTCTCGGGCATCAGGACACGTGCTCGCCACACATGGACGGAGAGCGCTCAGGCACGTGTGGGCACCAGGGAGCCAGGCCGCAGGAGGCCTCCCCAGCTGCCGGCTGCACCCTCCGGCCCCGGGCCACGCTGCCAGAACAAGCCACAAACTTCAAACCCTGGACGTGGCCCGCATCACCTGCTCCTGGGGCACTGCTCCGAAACCCCCAGACTCCAGAAAACAAGTCCAGAAGCAACAAAAGCAACTGTCCCTACCCTCCAAGCACGTGGCTCCATTCCGCCTCCGAAACCAGCGCCCCCAAATGCTGTCTGAACACCCCGAGGTCACCTCCCCACCTTCCACCGAGGCCAGAGTGGTTCCAGCCTCAGGGGGCCACATCCGAAGGCAGGTCCATCCCCTCACCTCCCAAACCGGCCAGCGACACCCAAAAGGTGCAGACACTCACCTCCTTGACACACTGCTGACCCCGTGACCCGGCAGCCCGGCGGGGGCCCCCATGGGCCACCTGCCTCAGGCTGCTCCTCCTCTGTTCCACCTCTAGGTGTCAGAATGTCCCCGAGCAGGTCTCCGGGCTGTCTTCTCTCCTCTGGGCTGTGCAGCCCCTCCTTCGGATCAGTGAGCACGCCACCGTCATGATTTGAAATGACATCAATCTTTTTTTCTTTTTCTTTTTCTTTTTTTTAAGTAAACTCTATACCCCACGTGGGGCTTGAACTCACGACCCGAAGATCAAGCGTCACACGCTCTGGGTCTCCTCAAATATCATCAGCGCCCCCCACCCCTGATCCCCAACCCTGAACCCACCTCTGAACTTGAGACTCACATCTCCGCTCTCCCTGACCCCCGCCTGGACACCCGGTGGGCGACGCACACGGATGCATCTAGAACCAGGAACACGAGCCTCCACGAAGGGACACGGCCTGTTCTAGAACCTCTCCTGTGTGTGGCTCTGCAGACAAGAGTCTGCCGGGGTCTCCTAGGCCGGCCTCCCCTCCCCCACCAGGAGACCCAGGCGCTGTGCGAGGGCCCTTCTCACAAACACCACAGGAGGGGACGAGGAGCCAGGCTGTCTCCACGGGACAAAGTGCCACACCACACGGCACGGAAGGATCACTTAAGGCAAAGGTCCTAAACGATGCCCCACAGCGCGGCGCCCTTTCGACCCGCTTAAACCTGAAAACACCCTCACACTTAACGACGCTCAGGAAGAGGCCATGGGCAGGCGGACGAGACGCGAAGGCGTGGAGAGACCGTGGGGTCAGGACAGCGGCGGCCACAGGCTGGCGGCGGCAGGGCCTGGACGGTCCGGGGGTGCTGGCGGGCCCAGCTGCTCTGTGGGGTGGAGTCTGCAGGTGCTCATTAAACTGGTTAAAGAACCACATAAAGCAGGCCACGCAGGGACCAAAGACCGTGACTAACGCAGCTCTATGCATCTAAGATCCAAAAACGCATCCTGCTCCTCACCCGTCCCCCATCTCAATTAATGGCCTTTCACAGTCACGGACAGACCACAAACGCCTCCAGAAGCTCCCTGACTCACGCCGCAGGCATCCCCGCCCCGTGAGCGCCACGCTGATGCCCAGCTTCAAGCCACGCTGTCTGACCTCGGGGCTCCCGCTTCACCGGCAGGTGGCCCCTGGACAGCCTCTCAGCCGCCCACCCCAGGCCAGGCCCACGGAGACACGCACCGTCCAGAGGAAGCGCCTTGCTCTGCTCCGGGAGCCACGGGGCCATGATGCTGCGGCGCAGGCCCGAACGGCTAGCAGAAGTACCCAGAAAATAGCACCACGAAGGGCAGCCACAACCTGGCGTGCTGCCCACTGCGGAGGCGAGCCGGCCTGTGCCAGCGCGGGCGGCGGGGCCGCGAACCCCCGACGGCCAGGCCTCCGAAGGAGTGCGGCTCTGTTCTAGAAGCAACGAGGGACCCGTGGAGGTCTTGCGTGGAGCAGCCCATGCAGAAGGGACTTAGTGAGGTAGCGCGACAGGGTGGGGACACTGAGGCACCCAAGTGACGGAGACCACACCCTCCCAGGCCTGCGGCCCCAGCTGGGCATCTGTCTACTGACGAGGACACCCAGGAGCTGCCTGGAAAGTTCTAAACTACACACAACTGCAAGAGGAAACACTCCAGGGGTCCACCCCCGAGAGCAAGCGGTTACTAAAAATCCTTACAGCAGCTTCAGGTGTAAGAGCAATAAAATACTACAGAGAAAAGCGAAGGTCCCATCCGCAGGGCCGTCCCCCACCGCCCCAGAAGCAGCCACCTGCAGGAAATGAGGGGACACCCTCCGGCCACCTCCCACACCTGGGACACACACGTCCACGACACGCACACCTGAAGAGCGTGTGCCCTCTCTCGCGTGGACGCCACCTCCCGCCACCTCCAACCTGCCCGCGTGCAGAGCGCACCTCTGCCGTCCAACATGCCTGCACCAAGCACGGAGCGTGCTTCCGCGCCCCGCCGCACAATGTCACACGAGGCCGCTCATGACCATGCCTCCGAGGGACTGAGGCTGGCGGTCTCACGACGGCCAGGCCAGCGGCCTTCCCAAACTGACGACACAACAGTCTGCTCGAGGGCGGTATGCCCCAGCAGATTGGCAGCCCTCCCCTCCCCAGGAGACTGCGGGCTGTCCCCATGGCCACCCAGCCAAGCATGGTCAGAGACCCCTACGGAGGTGCTTCTGGACTGTGGAGCCCCCAAAGTTAGAGAAGAGCCGGCTCCACCATCGGTTCCAGGACTGGGACCCCAGAAAGCGGTGTCCAAACCGCTCGGCATGAAACACAAGCCCGGGCTGGCCGTCCCGGCACCCGGCCCGGAGCAGTCGGGACCCCGGCTGGGACTTCGGGGCTCCCAGTGAGCTCCGCTCCAGGCTCCCGCGGTCACCTCGAGGCTGTCTTCACTATGTCACCTAGAGCTTTGGGAGACACTCTGAACAAAGCTCCTCAACTGTTAAATACGTACTGAAGCGGCACCAGGCCTGACTTGTGATCTAATCAGTCCAGAGCAACACAGAAAACGCGAGAGCGTCCGGAATGGACTAGAACAGACAGAAAGCTTATTTCCAGCAATTACTGCAGGAGAAGGAGCGGCGAACGATGGTCCATTTCGGAAACGATGCTGTGTTCACCCCTTCTCCTCCCCTTGCAAACCCGTCTTCTGGGGCTCACCAGCACCCCCGTCAGAGAGCAGTTCCCGAGGACAGGGACTGCCCTGCACCAGTCTGATCTGAAGCTGGTGCTCTATGTCTGCTCATCGACTGGCTCATCAAACTCACGGAGCGAGGCCCTGGCACCCCAGGCACAGCCGCCGGGCTCGGCTCTGCGATCAGGAGAAAGGGATTTGCACCTGAGGACCAGGGGACCTCCTGACCCCTCACCCCTTCTCGCCATCAGGCTGCCCCTAACCTTAACACCTGCAGCCCACTCGGAGCGGAGCCCAGGGGTCCGTCTGGTGGCATGAGGCACAAGCCCCTGCAGCCCAAGGAGTCCAACGGCTGCTGGACGCACCCCTGCCCTCCGACAGCTGGGTGTCTCCGTACCACACGGCCCCGGGGGTCAGCCAGCCTCTCGCCTGTGCTCAGGACACGGCAGTCTGTGGATCTTCTGGAGAGAAGGCCCGGCCATGTGGCAGCTGCCTCAGGTAAGCCCAAGGGCAGGAGATGCGGCAGGAAGGAGTGAACACCCCAGGCTCCAGCCCCGCTGGCCTCTCTCTGGGCCCAGCCCTTCGGGTAAGTGGCTGGGGACTGGGGGAAGGGGGGGTCTCTGAAAAGCCACTCACCTCCTTGGGTCTCAGCGTCTCCCCCGGGACCACTGGCTCTGGAAGCCTCAGACTCAAGTGTGTGCCCATTGGGACACGGCAGGAAGCCTGGGGCCGGACCCACAGGCACAAGCCCATGTGGCCCAACGTGCATCCCCAGCGTTTCCACACATAAAAAGGCCAAGAAGCCAGGAGGAGTTTGCTGCCTTCATGACAGACACTCCTACCTCATAAAAAGCTCTGAGAACAACAACCGCCCCAGGTCCGCGTCCCCGAAGGGCAGGTGGCGTTCGGGCCGCCCCTCCTTCCTGAGCCTCCTCGCCCGCCCACCTGCAGCAGGGGTGCACCTGCTCTCCCGGCTGCCCGCCCCCTGCTCCAAGACACCCCCCCAGGAGGCGGCCTCACCCTCGCAGCCAAATCCCCCATCAGAGGCCACGGGACTCCCAAATTCTGCCCCAGCGGCCTCTGCCCCCAGCCGCACCTTATACTCAACTACCGCGATGCCTCCTCAGGAAGGACACCACACGCTTCCCGCTCCGGATGGGCCCACAGTCCTCCACCCATCCCATCACCGCAGTCCCCGGTCTCAGTCACCCCGCCATGCCCTGACCTCGCTGTGCCTCCGACCAGCTGCCTGGCTCCACAGGTGCCCCCGGCCCCACTGCCACCACGCCCTGCCGCCCCGCCGCCCCTGCGTTCCAGGTGATCCCAAAACACAATTCGGGTTCTACCGGGACCCTGCCCGAAACCCCTCAAGAGCTTCCACTGCACCCGGGACAAACTCAACCCCACGGCACAGCGGGGCATGGCGGCTCTGTGACCGGGCCCCACGCACGTCCCAGGGCACCTCCAGCCGGGGCCCCTGGCCATGCCCACGCTCAGGCCTGCGCACCTGCGGTCTCCTCTGCCTGGAACCCGGTTCCCGGCGGCGCCCACAAGCCCCATCACGGTTCATTCCTTCTTCACGCTCACTGCTCGTGCTCTGCTTCCTGACTGCCCCCCTCACTCAAGCGGCCCGAGAGCAGGAGCTCAGTCGGCCTGGGACCCCAAGCTGGACCCCGGCACACACCCAGCGTTGCTCACTGGCTCCATGTGCGTCCTAGAGCAAAGGAGCTTTGGTCTCCATCAACATCCATGGGGAAAAGCTTACCCTCCCTTGGTCAAAGAAATACACCCTAAAACCAGACACAACCTTCTAAACAGAACCTTTAGTGAGAACGCAGCAACTTCTAGGAAGTCATCATTTTGGCCGTGGTTCTAAAAACCACCTGGGTGGCTCAGTCAGTTAAGTGTCCGACTTCAGCCCAGATCATGATCTCACGGTCCGTTAGTTCGAGCCCCGTGTCAAGCTCTGTGCTGACAGCTCGGATCCTGGAGCTGCTTCAGATTCTGTCTCTCCCTCTCTCTCTCTCTGCACCTTTCCCGCTTAAGCTCGGTCTCTCTCGAAAATAAATAATTGATTAAAAAAAACTTTTTTAACAAAACATTTTTTAATAATAAGTAAAAATTAAAACCATGGTTTTAAACGATTGAACCCTCAAGAAGGCAATTTGTATCAAAGCCTCGAGAATGCTCAACCCATTAGATGCACACAGAGCTGCGCCCAAAGACATTCCCCTGCGGGTCACTCACAGCAGACAAGGGGATGTGAGCCGCAGCCCGTCACGGGGGCCTGGGGGGCAGCGCCGGCCCGCGACAGCAGGGAGCACGCCGAAGGAGGGGGCTTCCGGGCCCCCAGGGCGGGGGCAGTCCCCACACAGCGTACGGCAGGTGAGGCGGCAGGACCACGATGACCCTCTGCATCACGCACAGGCCGAGATGACGGACCCTCGTGGTTTTCTTTTCTGCCCAAACTTCCATAGTGAATCGAGGAAGAAGGTGGGGAGGGAGCCCCTTTCAAGTGACCAGAACCTTCACGACACGTGTGGTTCCACCACATCACCCGCCAAGAGCGCTCGCCTCTCCCCTTCCCCGACGTGGGGGCGCGGGGGGCGCTCCGACAAGACCCCGCCAGTCAGGCGGCCCTGTGCTGGTCCCTGCTGTGCTCACTGGCCCGCAGCGCCGTCTACGCAGACCCGCACCCGGACTGTATCAGAAAGCCCTGGGCCAAGCTCCGTTGCGAAAGGTACAGCAGCTCGCGGCACAGCTTTCCTCAGGGACCCGCCCCCCGCACCTCAGCCTAGAGACTCAGGGTGGACATGCTGCCTGTCCCCTTCCCGCTGCGATGGCAGCACGAGCGGTCCACGCAGCACGGCCACCCTCCCTCCAGCCCCGCGCCCCGCCGTCGCTGACCCCACGAGGCCTCGCTCTGCCCGCTGCGGAGCGTCCAGGCCAGCGCCGGCCCCTGGAGCTCAGGGCACGGCCCTCAGGAGGACGGCGTGGCTGCCTGGCGCCTGCTGTCTCGCTCTGTCCGCTCGGTGTCCACTCAGACCGCTGACCGTCCAAAGCAACTCACCCAGAGCAATAGAACCTTCTCGCTGCCGGCTCTTCAGCCCTAAAACCTGCCGTCCAACTCGACGTGATCTTAAAGAACTGATTCAGGATTTCCGGAGAACACTTCAGGATGCGTCCTCTGGGGCACAAGCTCCCCAGGTCAGCGAGCAGGCCCCATGCCGCCTGGTCACGGCCCCCGCGCGAGCTTAGTGCTCAAGGAACCACATGTGCCCGCACTCCCAGGCCCCGAGCAAGAGGCAGAGAGGTCCTGTTAGACTCCAACTTTAGGATGGAAGAGCCAGCCTGCAGGGCCTGCGGAGGGGCTCCCTGCACGCCCACTCGGCGAGGCCCTCCGTCCACTCCCATGCAGGGGGACGTGGCCAGGCAGGCGGCCACAGGGGACAGCTGGACAAGAGGGGGGGCAGGCGGCTGGGTGGCTCAGTCGGTTAAGCGTCGGGCTTCGACTCAAGTCATAATCTCACAGTTCCTGAGTTCGAGGCCTGCACTGGATGAGCTCAACCCCCACTTCAGGTGACCCCAAGTCCTGCTTCGGGTGAGCCTCGCCTCTCTCCCTCCCTCTCTGTCCCTTGTGGGACTCTCTCTCTCTCTCTGCCTCTTGCTCACTCGCTTTTGCTCTCTCTCTCACACAAAAAAAGGAGGGGTATCCGTGCACTTTTCAAATTGGGGGGGGGGCACCTAGTTGCGAGCGATGTTTACGTCTCTTGTGTTTTGAGATCTCATTCTCTAGTGCAGGCATCTAAGGACACGTAAGAACCAAAAATTGCACTTGACGGTACCCGTGGTCATAGGATAAAAATAAAAGTTCCCAATTTTCAAACAACTCGACAGCACGTGATCTGCCACACGGGGTGTTGAGAAGCGTCTGTCGTAAGTCTACACACTGACGGCGGCGTGGCTGTAGTTTTCAGCGCCCCCACGCCGCGCAACCTCGCGCCCAGCCGGAGGCCGCTGTCACCACTGTGCCTCACCCGCACCCAGGACAGAGGCTCCAGCGGCAGAAAAAGGACCTCTCCTTCGGCTTTTTTACTTCAAAGATCTGATCAAATAAAAGGCTGCCAACCTCCAGCCTGAGACAAGCTTCAGAAACGAGAGCCCTAACCCGCAACTATTTCCCAGGACGACCAGAAAACCGAGACTCCGCTAACCACCAACGCGAGGAAGAGCAAGGGTGCGGCTGAGGACTCTGCAAACCCCCAGCCTCGGCCGGCGTCTGAGTCCTTCCAAATCTCCGCTTCAAGATTTTCAAAGCCGGCCGTTAATTATGTCTTGACCAACTCACACGTGACCACTCTCGCCACGGAAGCTTTCTCCAAACGCACCACGGCCGACGAGGGAGCCCGCGTCCACGCGAAGCCGGCTCCGGAGCACCAGGAACCGCCTCTGCTTTGACTTCAAGGGAACAGCCGCGTGCGCGCCTGCTCTGCCCACCGACCCGCTTCGTCTCCAGGGCAAGGTCTGAACTGGGTCAGCCCCGCTCTGAGCGAGCACCGCTGCCGGGGAGCCCCGGTGCCCACCTGCCAGCAGCTCCACAGCACGACTGGGGCGCTCGCTCGCCGTGGCCCGCAGGCGGCAGGACGCCTGGCAGTCCGGCCCTCTGGCCCCCAGTTCGTCAGCCACGCAGGGAGCGCAGACCCCCCTGGCTGACCATTCCTCGGGGAGCGCTAGGACAGACGGACCTAGCCCGCGCCGGCAAACACGGAGGACCGGGAAGTCCTCGACTTTTCAAACTCCAGCAACGGTGCCACATGCCCACAGCACGCGCTGCCCTCGAGTACGGTGGGCGGCAAGAGAGGACAGATGCCCCTGGGGGCCCGGGGACCCCTTTCCTGTTCACTGCCAAAAGGTGAGAACGCCAACCCACCAAGACCCCCACGTACGCCTGGAACACCGTCCCCCCCCCCAGGTGCCATGACGGCTCTGTCCCCCCTCAAAATGGTGGTGACAGCCAAGGGCAAAGTGCAGGCAGCGGACGGTCTCCTGCTCACCCCAAGAGCCTCCCCTGCAGGCCCACAGGTGCTCAGAGAGGCCACCTCTGTCCCACGCCGGGCAGAGCCGCCCAGGGCTGGCCGTGTGTGGCTCTCCAGGAGTTCTTTTTCCTTTCTCCTTAGAGACGTCACAATTACACAAATCCATCAAAAGGATACACCAAGGCCTTTGGTCTAAAGCCAGCCCCACGCCAAAGCCCCCCCTGAGCAGGCGGCTGCGCCCACTGCCCCCGCGGCGGCAGGACACGTCCCCCGGGCCTGTGACAACCCCGGCAACCTTCCCACTCACACAACCGGAGTCAACCACCGCGCCAGGCTCCCCGCGGACTGAAAACACGCCCGGGGTTGGCGTGGTTTTGGTGAGAATTAAGCGGTCTGCAGACATGGCCCCACCGACAGCAGCGTGACGCTTGACACCAGGGGAGGCGTCCCGTAACGGGGCCAGCACACAATACAAGCGGCACAGAACCCGGCGCGTCGGCTCGCCCCGAGGAACTCCGCAGCGCTCCGCAGAGTGGTCAACCGCGCTCTCCAGCTGGGGCGACTGCGGCTCTGAGCAAAGAAGGCCAAGCGTGCCCTCAAATAGCAGAATCGAAACTCCCAGACACACCCCTTGTGCTGCGGCGCTTGCCGGCAAGGCTGGCCACCGGAACGTCCAGGCCCGTAACTTCAGCGCGGGGCTCTCCGCACCCGGCTGCCCGGCCCAGGCTCAGCCCTCCTGGAGCTCGCCCGGCCGAACAGCACCGCCGGCCCCCGCGGGGCTCGGCCCTTAACACCTGCAGACAACCGCGTTCATCGTGGGTGGGGGCCGTGTCCTCAGGGGCAAAGGACGTGAACGCTGAGATATTCACGTCCAACGAGGAGCGCGCACGTGCTCCCAGGCCAAGCCGCCGAGGCCGACAGAGAGGAGGCGGGCTCCGTCCTGGAACGAGCGCCTGCGCTCCGGCCAGACCTCAGGGCGGCCGGAGACGCTCTCCGCGGAAGCAGGACGAACAAAGGGACACGTGCCGGGCAGACGGCGCTACCCCGCCGCGCCAGAGAGAACCTTTGGAGAGGGGCGTCTTTAACCGAGCACCGACCTGAAAAGGTCTTTCAAAACCACTTACGAACATGCTAATTTTGGCGTCACCTCAACTTTTTCTTCCTCTCGGTGACACTCATAATGTTACTTGGACGCTACGACTTCTAAGCTGTGTGAAGCGAAGGCTGCTGGCGTTCTCGGGAGAAGGGCCTTTGCGGCCAAAGTCTCGTGTCTGCTCCTGCTGTTCCCGCAGCGGACAAAACTTACACTCTGGTACCTCCAGATGAGCAAATTAATTACAATGACTTACGTGTGTCTTCACAAAACCGTCCTGACAAAGATCAAGACAGAACTCACGAAAACCAAAGTCCAGACCAGCTCGCAGCCTGCAGCGAGAACGGGGCGTGATGGTGCTGGGCTCCGGTGAGACCCCCCATACCTCCGCTCCCCACCTGGAGCTCTGACCTGGGGGAAGGAGGGGGGCGGGGGGGCCGGCCTCGTTCACACATGCCCACTGGCCCCCCGTGTGAAGCCTGGAAAGCCCCCCATCCCTTCCCGAGTGTCTGTGTGTCTGAGTTGTAGCAAGAAGGAGCTATTAGCCACGCACGCAGAGTTATTTTTACAAGTCACTTCTACCTCCTCTTTACGATGAAAGATTTCAATGGAAAAAGAACATCAAGGAAGATAATTTAATACTTCCTGATCAATTATATACCGCGAATATTCATAATCTGTCATTTTGGTTTACAGAATTACATTATTTAAAAGCGGGGTAGCTCTTCTAACGATACTTTTTTGATACTTTTTTTGCTCCCCCTGTTGTAAAAAGGAAGCAATGTAGCTATTCAGAGTTCCCAATCGGTGGGGGCGAGGGGGGGCAGCAAAGACGGATACAAACCTTTTCTATTGTAGAAGGCATCTGTCGCCCCAAAGTCAACTGGGCTGCCCTCCGCTCCCAAATACTGGGGACTTAGCGCAAACACTGTCAACTCTCACAGCTCTTCCAAGGAGCTGTCTAGGTGCCCGCGAACACCTCTCTGATGGCGGCGTTAAAACAGGACGAAAGCGAGTCCAGGGTCACTCGCGACAAACATGGCAGAGACGCCGTTTTCCAGCTCCAGCAGGAGGAAGGAGGGGGCTTCACCTATGCTAAGGCGCAAACCCAGGGGACCCAGCCGTCCCCAGAGCACCACAGCTACAAGCGTCACGCGGGCCCCGCCGACTACTGCCCAGCTCACACCCGTTTCCACCACCACCAGCACCGCACGGGACCGGTCTCCCGCAGGAGAAAGGCAGGTGCGGAGCTGTGCGGGACCCCAGAGGGAGATTTTTACACGTAGGGAAAGGACGTTCCCACACTTCACATAATATACTACAACCCCAAATTCCCTTTTTTTAAAGGTTACTAAAAGATCAGCCACGTTCTCCATCGAAAGGTCAAAACACACACAGCGAGCAAAGCAGAACCTTCAGTAAAGCGCCCACTACAGACTCAAAACCAAACCAAAGGTGTCACGAGGGGCGTCTCCGCGCCTCTCCGGCAGCTTCTCCGGCATCACCTTTCTCCCTGGAGCCCGGCAAGCCCCACTCCCAGGACGCCCGTCTGGGCTGCCCGCTTCCCCCACCCCTGCCTAAGAACACCCTCGAAGGCTCTGGCTAGGCCCCCCTCCCTTGTTAAGAGGCCGAAATTCTGTCAAGGTGACCAACGGCTCCTTCCCAGGAAGCCCGCGGGGACACGGGAGGTGCTGTTTGCGCTCCCGCCACCGCGTTGGCCGCCGCGGCGGCACACGTTACTACACAGCCAGGGAGGAGCTCTCCAGAAGCTCCGCGGTCCACGCTGGCGAGGCGGAGGGGATGGGAGAGGAGAGAGGGCTCCTCAAGGGCTCAAGTTTCTCTGCCCGAGAAGCCCGAGACACAGCCGCAGCGTGACCTGGGACGCCGTGGGGGACCTTTCACTGTCAAACGTGAAGAACCCCAACCGACTGCCGGAGAGGACCCAGGAGACCAAGAAAAAGCACGGGCTGTGGCCGCGGGCGCCCTGAATCCCCGGGCACCGTCCACACCTCCGAGAGACCGGCTGAGCTCCCCGGATGGCACCAACCAGAGCGACTGAGCATGCTTTGACCCACAGTCTGCGCAGCCCCAGGAGGGCACGACCAGGCGGGACACAGGGACCTGGACCGGGAAGGGTGCGTGCCCAAGGACCCCTCCGGGGCTCACCCGGGACCTCTGCCAGCCTGCTGCGAACAGGGAAGCCCAAGCTCTCCATGCCTGCCTACCCAGCCACAAGGAAGGGGCGTCTCTGCTCTGCCTGACCTGACCAACGGGGGTGGGGGTGGCCAGCCCTCCATCACAGCCCAGAGTAAGAGGGGAGCACAAGAGCTCCGTTCACAAGCCCTGACACCACTGATCCCCAAACCCAGCAGGGAAAAGCAACAGACCCAGGCACGCCGGGGACCCAGGCTGCATAACCCAGTAAGCTGTTCCAGCGCAGGCCGGCGGCCAGAGCGCTCCGGGCCCGGGGGGGGGGGGGGGGGGGGGGGGGGGGGGGGGGGGGGGGGGGGGGGGGGGGGGGAGCGGGACAGGGGCACAGGGAGCCGGGGGAGCAAGAGGGGAGCCGCTGCTGCTCCGTGGGAGCCCAGAAACTTTGCAAAGCAAGCGGCAAGCGGCCAAGCGCTGCCCCAGGACAGGGGACCCCTGCTGCCACAGCACTCCAAGTGTGCCCCAGACACATACCCGCACACACACACCGTGGAGAGCTCTCCCGCACCCGGCAGAGGAGCACCCCGGCTCATTCGCCGCAGGCCCGCGCAAGACCCGTGACCTCAGCGCCCTGCCAGCCAGCCCCACAACTTCCTGGACTCCCCGCGGGGGCGGCCAGGCCCGCCCGGCGCGGCCACTCACCTGGGGGCAGCTGGAAGTTCTGGATGTTGGTCGGGTTCTGAGGCGGCTGCGGCAGGCGAGGGGCGAGGACCGTGGGCGTCAGCGTGGCCCGGATCCCGCCGGTGGTGGCCGAGGGCGTCCTGGGCAGGCTCTGGGGCCCCGCGCTGGCCGAGCCCTTGGGCAGCCCGGTGGGGGTGCCGGGGGCCGGCGGCGGCGGCAGTCCGGCAGCGGCGGTGGCGGGCAGCGCCCCTTGCATAGTTGGCCCGAGGATCATGCCGGCCCCCGCGCCGGCCGGGCAGCTGGCCGCCAGGGCCTGCGGCGGCGCGGGCGCCGGCTGCACCGCCGTCTTGGGTGAGTCGGCCTTGGCCACCTGCGCGGGCGCGGCGGCGGCGGGCCCGGGCTGACTGTTGGCGGCGGGCGGCGGGGCGGGCGCGGGCGCGGGGACCGGGGCGGGCGCGGGGGCCGGGGCCGGGGCCGGGGCGGGCGCGGGGGCCGGGGCGGGCGCGAGGGCGGGCGCGGGCGCGGCGCTGCCCCCGTTCTGAGCCGCCGCCGGGGCTCCGGCCGGGGGGCCGGGCGGCCGGGCCAGGCTGGCGGCGGCCGGCGGCGGCGGCGGCGGCGGAGCGGCGGCGGCGGCGGGGGGCGCGGGGGGCGCGGCGGGCGCGGGGGGCGCGGGCGGCGAGGGGGCGCGGGGCGCGGGCGCGGCGGGGGCGCCGAGGAAGGGCGGCGTCTGGATGACAGTGGCGGCGGCGGCGGCGGGCTTGGGCGGCGGCGCGGGCGCGGGCCCGTTGTGGAGCAGGCTGACAGCAGGTGCGGCGGCGGCGCGGAGCGAGGTCCCCAGCGCGGCGCTCCCATTCAAAGTTTGCGCGGCGCCGGGGCCGCCGGGCGGGCCGTTGCGGGCGGCGGGCTGGGCGGCGGGCGCGGCCGCGGCCCCCGGCGCGCAGGCCCCGGCCCCGGGCCCGGCCCCCGCGCCGGCGCCGGCCTCGAGCGCGCTCAGCTTCGCGGCGGGCCCTGCGGGGACAAGCGGGATGGCGCGGTGAGGACGCGGGCCCGGCCGGCGCCCGCCCGCGCTCAGGCCGCGCCGCGCTCTACCTGCGGGGGGCGGCTCCGGCGCCGCTGCGGGCGCGCCCTCGGCCGGCACGGCCGCTCCGGCTCCGACATGGTTCCCGAGCGCGCCGGCGGCCGCGGCCCGCGCCTCGGGCGCGCGGGGCGCGAGGTGGTGGTGGTGGGCCGCGCTGGCCGCCAGCTGCGACTCGAGCGAGCCCACCAGGTCGCTCACCACTTTCTCGTCCACCTCGCTGTTGAAGAAGACCTCGTCCAGCAGATCCGAGCCCGCCGCCATCTTTCCTCCTCGGCCCGCCGCCGCCGCCGCTCGCCGGCGCTGGGCGGGGAGGAGGCTCCGCGCGGGCGGGCGGGCGGACGGGCGGGCGCGGGCGGGGGGCGGCGCGCGCCTGCGGGGCGGGGGCGGCGGCCGGCGGGCGGGGGGCGGCCGGCGTAAGGGGGGGTGGAGAGGGCGGTGACGGTGCGGTGCGCAGGCGCGGCGATGCGCCCGCCCCCGCCCGCCGCCCGGCGCGTCACCATTGGTCGCGGCGCCCCCCGCCCGGCCGCCCTGCGCCTCGTCATTGGCCGCGGCGCGCGCTTAAAAGGCGCGGCCAATGGCTGCTAGCGGCAGAGGCCGGGGCGCGGGCGGGCGGCCTGGGCGCGGTGGGCGAGCGGGCGGCTTCGGGCCGAAGGGCTTTGGGGATGCGGGCGGCCGGGCGGGACCGGGGCAGACGGTCGGCCGGGCGCGGCCGGCGGGGTCCGCAGTCCGAGCCTGCTGGGGGCGGCGACGGTTACTCGCTCTTTGTCTGCCCTCGTTTCAAAATGGCTGCGGTCGGAGCTGACGGGAGCGCCGGGCGGGCGAGGGAGGGAGGGAAGCCGTACTCCCGAGGCCCCGAGACTCCGCCGCCGCTGCCATCGCGGGGCCGCGGCCGGGAGGGGCTGGCGGCGGCGGCGCCACAGCTGCGGGCGGGCCGGGCCTGGCCGAGGACGCGCCTGCAGGCGTCGGTGCGAGGCTGCCTGGCGAGGCGGTGAGCCCTGGGCCCCGCGCGTCTCCGACCCCGTCCCCGTCGCCCTGCTGCGGCCCGAGCTTCCCCAGAGTGAGTGGCGCCCGGCCTGGGGCGGCACTGCCCCCGCACGCGGGTGTCCATAAATCACTAGGGGAGCCGACAGCGCCTGTGGCGACCGGCAGCCCCGAGTCGGGAGCGGTCCGGTGTGGACGGCCTCTTCCTGTTTTCTCTGTTCCCCTTGACGGAGTGCGTGACCTCAGCGCTGTGCACGAGCACCTCGGCTGGAGAACCAGCTCAGGTACAGCGCTCTTCGCGCCGGGTTTCGCTTGTTTGCTTTTTACCAAAAGACGGTGTTCCGGGACGCCTGGCGGGGACGGCCACGGCCTCCGGGCAGCGTGACCCGGCCCCGCGCTCCTGGGGAAGGGGAGGGTGAGTGCACCTGCACCTCAGCGCCCAAAAGGAACGGGACGCGCCGGGTGTGGGGGCGGGGGGCTGG
This sequence comes from Helogale parvula, assembly GCA_004023845.1. NCBI lineage: Eukaryota > Metazoa > Chordata > Mammalia > Carnivora > Herpestidae > Helogale > Helogale parvula. The sequence continues at coordinate 46,365 of PJEM01010500.1, read as the reverse complement.
GACCGCGGCTCCCGTGCCCATCCCCTCCAGCGCCTGGAGCCCAGCCTGGGGTCTGGCTTTCAAGTAGCGGAAAGGTGGAATTCTGTATAAAATCCTAATCTGTGACCGTTTACCACTAATTAGAGAAATTTAAAGTAGGCTAAGCAAGAGCATTGGCAGGCTGATCTCAGGCCCCGTGCAATGACATCCGTACTGGGAAACGGAGAAGTGAGCCGTAGTCTGCAGCCTCCAAGCACTCCGATTG